>VZSR01003371.1:15640756-15756357 GCA_013398615.1 Brachypodius melanocephalos | reverse complement strand
CTCACTTGTTTTGCTTTCAAACCACAACACTGTGGTAAAGGAGAACAAATCCAATCATATATGCTATGTTTGCATGAGTCTATGCTGACATAACTAGACATGCACTTTTACATGTGTAATTTCCAAGAAGTGGCTTGGAGAAAAACAGAAAATATGCAAGGAAAAATTCTTTACCTCAGCCTTTACATGTGTGATTCACTTTAGGAAGTGAATCCACCTCAATTTTCAGTTTCTTTTGTGTGATACCAATGATTTTGTATCACCTGAGATAGTTTCGCTATGCCTTTAGACTGAGTCTCAGTGAATGTTCATCCACTTCAGGAAAAGCTGGCTCTTGTTCTCTGAGCCTGCATCTTAGTTGTGTAGTCTCACAGCAGTTTCTTAAGTAAGTAAGAGGCACAAGAGGTGATGTGAAAGGTAAATTTCAGACTCCTCTCACAGATGCAGATGTACTATTTTATTGTTATCAAGATGACTGGACTCACCCATTTAAATTTAAAAGAATTATAGAGAGAGCAATCCTCTTGAAAGAAACACAAGAATTAGGTTAAAGCTGAACCCCCTTAGCAGCAGAGATAATAAAGCCTTTCATGAAGAACTGACTGATGAATCTGGGCATCATTCAATATTCTGAATAATGAGCCACTTCTTCTGTCTTGCTGAGAAACATATGGGATGTGAGGAAACCAGCTATAAACCCAGCCGTGTCTGTCCCATCCGGCATCCTCTCTGCTGGAGGCAGGGAATGCTGCCTTATGAGGAAAGGTGGTTTAAGGGAAACCTTGGTATTCAGTAGAAGCAAGCTCTGTCTTTGTTTTACGTGGCTTGAAGCCCCTGTTTTATCAACAGAAATGCCACAGAGAGCTGAGGTACTTGTCCAACAGGGATTAATGCTGGCTGGTTTAGGGAATCCATTGTGTTTCCCATTTTTAAAGTGTATCCACTTGAAACTTCTGACACCATGGAAATGTCCCACAGGTTGTATTTCACAGGAAAAGACAGAATGGTAACAGGAGAGCAATGTAAATTTCCAACAATGACATTTCCTCACATTGATTTAATTGACTTTCATTTAATTCATCCCCACATTATAGATAGGAAGTCTAGTAATGAGGACTGAAAGCACAGGCTACCTTTTCTGACCAGTCTGATACAGAGGGGATACATGGACCCTATGAATATATCAAATGGACTTTTAAGCTGTGCCATTTCTTTCATGACAATAATTAAAGATGCCATTCTAATCCTAGGGGCCAGATCCAGCCTGTGCTTTGTGACGGCCACTTTGAACGAGGTAATTACAAATCTTGTAAGTAGCTTGTGTGGTGTTCAAAGCAACAAGTGGAGATTTCTTTTTTTGAGGATTTCTTCTAGACCTAGATGACCACAGAAAAGAAATTGTCTTTTAAAATTTAGCTCACTAACGTCTAAAAAAAAATATTTCAGTGAGCTGAAAATTCTGTCTAGCCTTCCATTTTATCTGCTTTGGTATGATTATGGACCCTTCCAGGTGTTACCTATAGAGCTTTACTCTATACCTTAAAATATTTAATATTTTCAACATGAAGAATTCAACTTATAAGGTTTATTTTAAAATTTGCTGCTTTCTAACCTTCCTTTTCTTTGTCTCTTTGACTGCTGTCCAAAAAAACTGGAGGCAGGGTGCTCCCAACATAGGGTCTGTGATATACGAGTGGATTGTTTGGACTCCATTCAGAGGAAGGTGGTGATAGACATCTGCCCAAAAAGCAATTAACTGCAATGTATGTAGAGACAAAATAATTCAGTGGTGATTTGCCACCTCCAGAAAGGGTTTGTCTTAGAAACAGTGTTGTTATTTTGTTGTCGATTTCTTTCAGATGTTTTACTCCCTATTTTCAAGAATTAAGAAAATGAAAAGTCACAAATAATTTTACCATATAACACAGATAACAATATGTAGAAGTAATTAATAGGGACATTTGAAGGGAAAACAGGGTCGCACCATTAGCCCCTAATAAAATGCATCAGAGTTGATGAATTATTTTAATAGGACAGAATGACAAAAAAGGGACTGTTTCACCTAAGCAGGGACAGCTGGTCCCTCTGACAAGGATACATTGCTGTCTTGTGGAGCCTGCCAGCCAGCAAGGCTGAAATAATAGCACTGAGAGAGGTGTGAATGCTCCTCGTTCACCTAAATTGAGAGGTAATATGAAGTCTAATTATGAACACTTGGTATTAACTGGTTCGTGTCTGAAGGCAGACAGCAGATCCACTGCCCTCCATCATGTCCAGGGAAGGGCTGCTTTGATTTTACAGATGGTTGCGCATCCCGATGCCACCACGCCAGCTGTGCCAAACAACATCCAGCTAACAACTGTCCCTAACAGAGGAGTTTGAACACTATTTCTACTCCTGGGCAATGGGACCTTGGGACAAAATTTCCATCTGGGGACCAAACTGCGCATTTCTCAAAAGCAGGACTGCTCCCTTACCTTAGCCAGAGATGCCAGGCAACAGCCGTGGGGGGCCTTAGCAGGCTGTACCTGCACTGGAGATTTCTACATCTGCACAGAAATCCGTCCCTGTTGCAAAGCCCGTGGTGCAGGGCAGCCCTGGGAGCGTGGCTGGTCCTGCTCCCCTTCCACTGCTGCCAGGGACAGCCACCCGCTGCGGGCTGGGGACAGGCACAGACCGCGACGGCTGAACCATCTGCCAGGAGCCAAAGGGTGACAGGTGCCATTACAGGATTTAGGTGACTAATTGCAGAATTTACTTTCATACAACGTGGTTGTGTGAGGGTGAGAGAAGTGGATTAACTTAACTGACAGACATTTCTCCAATTATTGGAAAGGTGGTTGTAAAATGGCTATTTTACCTTGTATCTTGCCTGCTTCTGAAAACAAAAGTGCTTAGATTTAAAAATACTATGGGGATGGGATGGCACAAGGGGCTGAGACTAAGGCTGATGAGGCTTCATTTGTAAGTCACAGAACCTAGGCTAGTGAGGAATGCAAGGCACTGACCCTTTACTGGCTTTTCTGAATTGGAAACCAGAGTTCAATTCCAAAAGAATTAAGGACCTGATCCTACTTTGACTTAAACAGTGGTCCAAGCATGAGTCTTAAGCACCATGGTGCAAACCTCCTGTGCTTCTTTTTGCAGGTGTCCTGGCACCCAGGAGATTGGAGGCAGGCAGGATTGAAGAGCCAGTGTCTGGTGCTGCCTGCAGAGCCAGGCTGAACTGCACTGTCATAGCAGCACTAGCTCATCCTGATGCCCAGTTTCAAAAGGAAAAAGTGGGGAGCATCTACCATGTGCAACAGTAAGGTAAAAAACCAACCCAAAACCAGAAGCAAAACAAAAAAAGCATGTGGGAGGGAGGGGAAAGAAAAGAAGGATGGACAACAAGCTAAGGAAAAATCTAAAGAACAAACATAAATAGAAAACCCAAAGCCTTTGGTTCCCTGACCAAAATAACTCCGATCAATGTATCTATTCTCAGAAGTGCCCTATTTCAAAAAGCAGCCAGCTTTCTAACAAATAAAGAATTGCTCTGTGGTTTCCTTCCAAACCTTAAATTCAGCTTTCTAGAGTAAGATGAAAAGCTAATTTTCTAGAAGTTTAACGTGTTTGTGTAAGCATGTCAGGTGAAATAAATGACATTGATATTCAGTGTGTATATAGGTGGCACCAGCTCCCAGAACTCTCTCTCTTTTTCATCTTACTGGAACATTAACTTATGCTCCTGAGGGCTATGTAGAATGCAGAGTGAGAGTGTGAACTTAAAGATAATTTATCATAGCTTTCTCCTTGTATCATTCTCTTTTCCTGAACTTTTCCATATCAGAATACAGAGCAGAGGGAGTTTACTTTGCCTTAGCTGCTTCTAACTGCACCCATGCAGGCTCTTACTCAAATCAAACCTTTATATCCTGTGGACTGACTTCTCAGCATATTCCCGTGGTAAGTAGAGGAGAGGATGTTTTACCATTAGAACTAGGTCACAGGAATCCTAAAAACTGATCTTTTGAATAACTATAGTAACTCCAAAACATATCAAGATCTATATTAAGAGCAGAGAAGGGGTTTCATAGGAAAGTATCTCATCCAGTCCACCATTCTTTACTCCTTGCTCTAAACAACTCAACAGCTCTGGAGAGGCTTGGACTCTCTTTTTATTATGCATTTATATACTTCTAAATGTGACAGAGGTGTTCTGCTAAATGTGCTACAAACCAGAAATGTAATGTTAGTGACAATGTAGATTAGGTAGTGCTGGCACTGGGTTTTCCTCTTCTATATTAATATCCATAAATTAATCTGCATGAATTACTTAAACTTTTAATCTGACTTTCTAGTAGAGCTCAGTTTTTAAATTCACATTTTGCAGAATGGAAAACTGAGGTGTACATAGGTTACGTGACGTTTTTCTTCCTGATATACCGTTGAGTTTAAAAAAAAATAAACTGCTGATTATTGCACCACAATACTGAGCTTCATTTCTCTTTTGGTTTGTTTTTTTTTTTTTTTCTGTTGGTGCTTTTTTGTTTGGCTTTTATTTTTTTGTTTGTTTATTTTGGGTTGGGTTTTTTGTTGTTGGTTTGTTTTGGTTTTGGTTTGGTTTGAGTTTTTTGGTTTTTTGTTTTTATTAGAGGAATAGCAATGTTTTAATGTCTAATGTTGCTCATAGGCACGAGCATTGGAGATGTCTGGAGATGGGAGATTACATAGCTTTATTTAAAAAATAAAGTATTCTTAAGTGTGATGTATCTTCCTGTATTTTAGTTTTGTGTTCTGAATTTGTACATGATGTTAAAGGTGGAAGTAGGAGTAGCTGCAGAACAGATAGCAATCACAGAGCAGGAGGATGCCTGGCCCTTCAAGAGATGTGATTCTAAGTACTGAAATACAGAGTTACTGTATATTTTTCTTCAGCTCTGTTTATAAGAGAATGTGGCAGAATTTGGCATAGGAGCACACCTTACAAATTTGATTCTAAGGCCTTTACTTCTGTCCATCAGAGAGCCAAACCATGGAAACAGTCTTAGACAGTCTTACTGCACAGTCCTGAACCCATATAAACATGCAATATGTGGGAAAAACCAAGCACAACCAGGAAAAGTCTTTGAAACATAAACTGATTATGCAAGGGGCTGAATGATTATGTACAGAGTGGGAGCATCCACAATGCTAAGCACTGCTCTTCCACCCATAGCTATACCTGTAAGAAAAAAAGCCATTTCACAAAATCTTGCTCTTAAGGGGACTGAAACAGTAGAAAGACAAACCAGCGTGGCCTGGGCAGTGTGTGCTGCTCGGAGGTGACTATGCCAGCTATGTGAGATTGTATCGCTTTGTGTTGTGAACAAAGGTGTGTGATAAAATAAAATGTGGAGAATGTGAGCTCTATGGTTCTCTCAGGAAACAGGTTGCTGACTGCAGAAGGCTTTGCGAATATTCTCAGGAATGTCTGATGATATATTTATTCTGTTCTTGCCATTTCTCCTTGCTCTGCTACTGGCCATCATCATAAGACTTGCAGTCCAAACAGGTAGTCTCTGCCAAGATGTTGTACAAAGAATATCTTGGCTCAGTACAAACAACTAAGGAAGGAACTGTTCATTTCTGTATCTCCCTCTTCCAAAGGGAAAGGATGGTGAGACACTGATATTCTCAGCCTGTGGGTCAGTTTGCTTACTTTTCAATGTTTTCAGCCTGTCCCTCTAAAGATGACATTCTTTTCCATGGCCTTCAGATACTGGGAAGTTTATGATAATAGGAACAACAGATGTCAGTCCATGAAGGTTTATGAGGCAGGAGGATGGAGAAGGGGAGGATTCTAGACAATCCATCAGATTGTGCAGGTTTCTGTGGGGGCAGAGTTAAATTTGCTTTATTGTAGGTGATGTGTGACTATGCATTGGATTTGAGCTGAGAACAGTGTTGATGACATGGAAATGTTTTAGTTACTGCTGAGCAGTGCTTACACAGTATCAAAGGACCTTCCTGTATCTTGCCCCATCCCATCTGCGAGCAGGCTAGAGGTACAAAGGATATTGGAAGGAGACATGGCTGTGGCAGCTGACAACTGCCCAAAAGGATATTCTATTCCAGATGGCATCATGCTCAGCATCTAAAAAGGGGAGAGGAGGAAGTTTGGTGGGTGAGCTGATGCTCAGGGTTTGGCTGGGGTTGGTGGTGAGTGATTGTTTTCATTTGCATCATTAGTCTTTCTAGGGTTTTATCTTCCTCTCTCTTTGTTATCTTTTGCCCATCTTTTCCTTACTTTCCACAAATTTTTATTATTATATAATTTTGATTACTATACTGTTCTTATCTCAACCCACAAGTTTCTTTTCCACTTTTACCCCTTCTCATTCTCTCCCCATCCCCCTGGTGGATAGAGTGGGTGAGTGGCTGTGTGGTGCTTAGTTAAACCATGGCACATAGACAATAGTTGTCAAATAATTTCATTTGCCATAAACAAAGGATGCTTGTTTATATCCAAGGATCTGAATTGACTAGATCCTTCATAATGTAACCACTTTAGTGTGCCTTAACCATTCTACATAAATGTTGATTTTCAAGGCAAAACTCGTGTCTGCAAGCAAGGAGGGCCTAAGAAAGAAAGAGGCCTCACACCATGTTCTCATTCAAATCTTTAGCTGTTTTTTTTAGCCCTATTGTCTGGATTACCAGGAATCATTATGCTGGCCAAACTAAGAAAGAACCATGTGTGTAACATGTGTATCTGTGTCCAGAGAACAGGACTGGCAAAGAAGGCAACCACCATGCAGCTCCATGGTTGCTCTGAGCTGGCAGATGAGTCTATCGCCAGTCTAACAAGAATCCTTTACAGTTGTTGGCTTGCTAGTTCTACTAGTATTACCTATTTATTTATCTATCATTATGATGGAAATTATACAGGAATCATAACAGGAATATTCATGCATGCACTATTATTTTTCTTTCTTTGTTCCCCACTATACTTCCTATAGCATCAACACCTTGTTTACAAGAATGAGGTTGGGGCTTTTATAGATTGATCTGTGAGGAACAGTATGCTCAATGCCATGAAAATATGCCAGAATAATAACCAGCCACCTTACAAAGTAAAGTCCAAGGCTTGGAATCCGAATGTGTTCATCAGTACACTCTCTTGTGCTAGAGGTAACAAGTGATTCATATACCTATGTATATAAAGCATGGTTTGAGAACTGTCTTGGGACGTGTTAAGTTCCCATCAGCTACTGCCTAAATGTGGTGCCCAATCTACTATCAAGGTGTAACAAGGATAGTCTTGCACGTGATGTATGCATACAGCTTTAAAGCATCCTTACTACAGATGCTCCTCTGTTCCAGGTATTTCACTTCCAGGGTGACAACAATCCACAGCATTTGAAATGTGACACAGATTTTCTAAGTGCAGGTGGCAGTTCTAAACTCTGTGGAGGTTGCTTAGATGAAGATGTATTGGAGTATTGGATATTATAGCTAGCTGGCTCCAGAGGCAGTTTCTATGCAAAGGAAGAGATCAAGTGCAATCTTTTGTCATTTCAAAACAATGCAGTTTTTCTCTGAGGCTTCCAACCTCTATGGTTATCACACTGAAACTGAAGACATTTCACCCTTGCCTGTGCATAGCATGGAATCTTGTGGGCTTCAGCTAAGTTGCTTCCTGACTGGAAGGTACACAAAGATGTGCAAGGAGACAGCATGAATCCAATGGTGAGCTGACCAAGGAGGCACTCACTCATTGCCTCTTATGTCCAAGGGTTCCTATCCCCCAGTCCTTCTCAGTTTTCCTGTGGTAATTGGAAGATTATCATCACTGTCTGCAATGTCTTCTGGTGCATGGATATGACAGAATAGGTAGTGCATTTCCTCCTTAGCTCCCATAGCATGAACTAAAGTAGTAGCTTATGGAGTGATGTATTAATTTCAGCCACCACTGCACACATCCAAGGGAAGGATGCCACATATTTTCCATAGACCACAAAGTGCAGCTGATACTCTGTCACTCTCTTGAGCTCACTGGCACTTCAAGAGAGGATAGAAGCACAGCAGAGGTCCTTGTCTCTGGTAGAGGACAGAAGATAGTTCCTCCAAAATATCCTCCAGAGTGACACCGTCTTGGTAACGTTCTTGGATTTTCAGTGTTTCACAAACTTGCCTCCGTGCACCTCTTTTCCTTCTGCAGGACTTCCACCCGCAGGTCAGCCTGGATACTGCAGCTGAAGTGTGACCTGCACCTTGTGACAAAACTAGCAGAGTAGCAGGTAAATCCTGTATTTCCAGTAGAAGGCAAGGAGAACTCTGCCTTTACTTTGGCAAGGTCCCCAGAGTCAGGGACAGCTGCTGAGAGGGCCCATATCTGAGACACAGCCATTTCAGCACAGGAGAAAAGTGCAGCTCCTGGCTCTGTATCCCTCACATCTGGATTCATCTTCCCATGGGCACAACATGAAGTACTCATGGTTATTTTAGCCAGATGAGTTTTAGAAGACAGCAAAAAGCTCATCATTTACAGACATGGAAACCATTTCTGTAAGTGAGAATGTGCTTTGGTCATTTCTTATGTCTTTTGACAACCTCCTTCAGAAATGAAACGAGCTGGATAAGGACAGAGACTGTGTAGATGAGGAATATAATTTGTAGTAATTCACACTGTGCTCCTTCTTAGGCTTCAGAGTGGTTTTCTCATTAATTTGAAGAGGGTAGGAGAGTCTCTCTTTGCTGCCCTACACTGTATAAAACAAAACACAGTTAGTAAAGTGGGATGGCTAACTTCACTATAAAGGTCCAAGTTTCTCTTCTCTCTTGTTTGATAAATGGCTGTCATCAGAATTACTGTGGTAATCCTCTAAAGCAATTAGTCATTATTGCATGATCAAAGTATTTATCAAAACTTCAGGTGCAGTGTGATTGATCTTCATTTGGGTTGGAAGGGTTCCCTTCCTGGATTTTGGAGAAGGGATCCATCAGTGGCACAGCCATCAAACAGAAGGCAGCAGGTATATCCTTGTCAGAGAGACATATGACTATGCAGAAATTCCAAAAGGTGCCAAGAAGTGCAGAGGTAGCTACTGTCACCCAGCAAAGCTTTGGGGTATTAGGAGATATATAGAACATTTAATCCACCCACCTACATCAAGACTGCCATAGCCTACCTTAAAGGAATTTTAATTCAAGGATTTATACAGCTGTGGAATCCTGAAATCCTCTGAGTAATGTGCAGTGGTCTGAGATGTTCCTGGTAACAAATGGTGCTCCAGTATTTGCAACATTAAAAATTTACAGAGGAGCTATTCCAACATAAGTCTGATCCACCTTTTACAGAAAACTTATCTTTAAGATAAGCAACCTGGATCAAAAGTAATCTAAAATGTCATTGTAGCTGTCACAGCATTGTGTTTGTGAGCAATAGATGCACTTGAGAAGGCTTCTCCATGGCAGCTCTTGATCTTATAAAATGCCTTTAGCACCAGTGAAAGGTTATGGAGCTTTAAAATATTTAATTTCAAGGTTTTCTGGTGACCTGAATGGTTTGTGACTAGACACAGTGCAGAAACCCTCTCTATATGTTAACCACTCTTTCTGTATGTGAAAGAAGTAAATGCTCTCAGGAAAGGCAGCTTTGCTCCTCAAGACATCAGTTTCATCTTGGTATCCAGTAATTCAAGTAAAAATAAATTAAATCCCCATCTGAACTGGAAATACTATAAGTGGGAATTGCATTTGCAATTGCCTTCCTTCCTTCCTGGGGCAAGTTTTGCAATCAAAGCACCACTCATTTTGACCATTCAATGAGGAGGCAATTTTTTTTTCTAATTAATCTGTTTAGATTCCTTCAATTTATTTTTTCCCTACCCAGTATTTATTTAAGTTAAAAGGGGCCATTCTTGACCATTTTTATAAAAACGGGTACAAATTCAGACTAATCGACTGAATACAGTTGAGTTACTCTGGACTAACAGTAGTATAAATAACAGCAGAACTTGTCATGGTGTTTCCAAATTAATAAACCTAAATGTTTTCCAACTAATGAAACGGCTTGAATATGATCAAACAGATTTTGCTTTTAATCTGTGAAAGAAAAATGTGTTTGCTTGACCTGTAAAGCAAGTTATGCCAAATTTGATAATGAAACAATATTTATGACTAATTTTAATGCACTGAAAACAACTGAAGTGGGAAATGCTGATACACTAGTGTAACTATGATTGTGGAAATTGAACTAATGCAATAAATAAAACAAATGGGTATAATGAAAGAATAAACCCATGGAGGCTGGTAATGCCTTAAAATGTTGTGATTTTGAGACTAATGTTTATGGAGCAAATGAAGAAAAAAGTTAGCAGCTACAGCATGTGACAGGAGCCTTTGCTGACATTTGCAGAGCATCGTGTTGTGCCAGCACTGTTATAAGGAGGGTCTAAGAGCAAGAACATCACAGAGTAATGAACTCTGAAGCATCATGAAAAACAATTACATATGTGGACATAAAGCCCAGCATATTTCTATTGAAATTGGAACCACAGCTGATTTAAAAAACAGGCTCAGAATTTTTTCTTGGTGACACACTGTATCTTCCCATTCGCTATATTTAAAAAAAAAAAAACAAAATTCAGTTGGGGACATATATTTTTGACAGACAGCACAAGTGATGGACTGCTGACTCTGCATATCTCTGAAAATGGAAGGAATTGTACTGCAAAGTAACACTGGATAAATGTAGAGAAATTACTTCCACTGAGAGTGGTATTTTGTTCTGTTCTGAAAGTATCCTTTGAATGTTATTAGATCTTCTTAAAAATCAAATATTTAAGGAGGCTTATCTTTAAAATACTAGTAGAATTATGATTAGAAGACATATGAATCATTGCTATTCTGTAGCACAATTAATTTTCATTGCTATGTTTGTGACCTACTTACAGAGACCACAAACACTAATCTCACTGGATAATTAAGAGTGTAAATATCATTTGTCCAGTCCCCGATGACTGGTCTTAGAAATCCAATGAGCTCTCTATATTAAACTTGCAGATAAGAAATCCTCAGTTAATATAGACTTTAATTATCACATAACACTAATGACTCTTAATACTTGGTTTCATATTTTACACTTAGAATAATACAAACTGTATTTAACATGCAATTAAATATTTTCACCCATAAATTCATTTTAGATGTAGCATTTTGATGCAACAAGATATAGATACATTGTACAAAACAGGAAAATACATTTTTCTTCTATTTAGTCTTGGAAAAAAATTTTGTGATTTTTTTTTGTTTGTGTAAATGAGGTTTTCTTTAAAACTGAAAAGCTGGCCTTCTAAGTATAGATGTATATTTCGGGATTAGACCAAAGAAATTACTTTCACAATCAAGAAAATACTTGGCTAAAAGCCATCCTGATTGAGTGATAAAATAAATGTAGCAATTAAAAATCACACATATTAGTTGCATGTATAATAAATTACATTGGGAGTCATAACAAAGGAGATGTGGTTATACAAATAGATGGAAAGTTACAAGCACACAAATTAACAAGAGAAGCAAGAGACAAGGAAAAATCCATTAGAGTGAATCATAATTTTATAAAGTATAATAGGAATAGAAGTCCCAGCAATGCTATAAGCTTGTAACTACCTAAAGAGAGTAAAATTGTGAATAATTATGGGGAAAGACAAAGCATTTAATTTTGTGGGGCTGCTGATGGAAAGAAATTGGATGACATACTTGTTTAACAGGAATTGCTTTCAAATTTACCAGTAAACTGTGAATACTGTAGCTATGCATACTTGATATGTCTATATGACATGGATAGGTAAAAATGCCTTCTGTCCTTAAAAATACCTCCTAGAAGTATTCCAAAGACAGACCTTCAGTCCTGCTACGTGTTGGTTATTAAATTATTTAAATAAAAGATAACTCAATCTTTGTTAAATATGTTATAGACAATTCCAAAGATCAAAGATCCATAAGAGTAGTGATAAAATTGTAGGAACACCAGTAAATTCCAGGAAATATAAAGTTGGGGTGAATCATGCAATGGCCTTCAGGTACAAGACTTCAACAGGGGGTGCCAAGACAGTTGTTTTTGTGGTACCTTACTGTGCTGTTACCAGAACTCTTTGCTTCCTTAATCAACCTGTAATTAGAGTCTGGGTACCAAGCAGTCACCATGTGAGTAACCTATGTTCTTTACCACTTTATAAAAAATATAAATATCTGGAATCCAGAACACATGAGTTTCAAGACCCACTTTATAATTTTTTGAAGTTGAAAATCACACAAACCTTCAGCAGAAAAACTGCTGAGAGCTGCTGCTTGCACCTCCTTCTCCACTGTATAACATTTACTCCCTCAATTTATCCCAGTTTTCTGGTCCTCCCTACTCTCTTTACCTCTGGACTAACAATGCATGTTTGAAAGCAATGCCAGCCAGGCAAGTCTGGTGACATATGCTGAGACAGGTGTGACGTTATGGACACAGATTTTTCCACCTATAAGGTCACCAACTAAAACCAGCTCAATCTCTAAGTGCTCTGTGTGAAGGGACCAATACAAGTATGGTTACACTAAACACTCTGGAAGCACTTTAAACTAAGAATTGGAAAAGGAATTGCTTCAGCTGCAGGGGATGCTTTTACACTAGGAATCATTGTACAAGAATAGTTCTTTATTTAAGCTTGTGCCTTACTTTTTCCTGGAGTAATGTTTGTGTGTACATAAACCATTAGACTCATCCATGAAACCCTCATTTGAAATATTCCTGCCCCTAAATCATGCTATTATTATGCTAGGAAATAATTTGCAAGCTCATCAAGAAGGCTGCAAATTGCATCAGTCCTGGAGGCCAATCAGTTGTCCCCAGGAGACAACTAAGAATCCTTCTTAGACTGGGGAGGAGCATTATAGACATAGTTGTATCTGTGGAAAACTTTTCTTGTAGATAAACAAAGGATTTAATTCAAAGGAGCTATTATCTAATACTTATAATTGATAGTAATTTATTTTAAAACTGATGTCTGTAATTATTCCTATATATGCAAAGCAGTCTATTTACATAACATACACACAGAGCAGCACAAAACACAGCAGCCTGAGGTTCTACATCTTCTTTCCCTGACCCACTTGGTTGTCTCTTTTGATTCTTTTTAGCCTTCTCCATTCTCTTTTTTTCCTTGATAGAAACATCCTTATCCTTAATTATGCTTTCTTTACTCTTCTTTTTTTTTCTTTCCTTAGTTTTCTTACTCCCTTTTTGGATCTTCACCTGCCCTCTCGCTTCTTCCTTTTCCCAAACTCCATCCTCTTCTATGAGGTACAGATATTGAGCAGTTGTCTTATAATCTGGCTGGTCCCTTGCTTTCATGGAGAGACTGAATGAAACTGCTACTGCACCTGATCCCACAGGAGAGTGTTTCTCCTGCAATGATTGCATACCAGTCTCCAGACACTCAGTACTGTGATAATGAACAACATTTTAGAAGTAAATAAATCTTGCCATAACAGGCTTTTCAGGCCCTAGGTTTTTGTTTTTTAAGACTGATGAAAACAGCCTAGAAACTATTAATAACAATTGCAGGTAAAAATATGGTAAGTGATGGCTAGGTTTTATCTTGACTCCACAGTGCATTACCCTCAGGGTACCAGCCACCCCACTCCTATAAATTTCCCTGTCATTCTTGGCATTCGGTCCATCAGTAGAGGTGATGTTTAGGTTCATGGGCACAGCCCTATCCTATTCAAACCATCAGGAGCTACTGTTCCGTGTTCTCCATCTGCCTTTTAGTCCCTCACCCCAACTGTCCAGCTAGCCACACCTTGTGGCACTGCAGAATCAGTTTCTTCACAGCCCCATTTTCCCTTCTCTTTTGCTGTCTTTGTAGACAATAGTGTTTTCACTGGCTAAATGCACAAACCTGTATCAGTACACTATTGACACATGCCAGCAGAATGCCGTAAAAAGGCCATAAACTCTTTATTTTACTTGATCAGTAATAATAGTCAAAACATGGTTTATGCACATTACTAGTTTCCTGCATGACTGTCTTGATCTAGCTTTCAAAGGGGAGTTTATGAAGTACTAAAATACCATCTTCCTCTACAGGAAAAACTTATGTGAGCTTTCTAATAGGAACAAACAGGCTGACCCTGCAAAGATATTGACATTCTTCCAGGCTCTAGGCTGAAGTGAACGCTGTTCACTGTAAGAATATGGCCAGCACTTGCTGTTGTCTTAGCTCTAGCAAGCGTAAGTTGCAAACACTAACTTGAGACAATAAGAGCAAATACGTGGAAATTACCACCAGAGACTCTTCTGAGAGAGAAAACTGACTGCAAGTGACACAGGGAAATCTGAAAAGGGTTGCATGAAATGAGATTATGCTTCAACATGTGGCATGCCTAAAGTGAAAAAAAAATATTTTTTTTCTACAATTTCCCCTTACATTTGAAGAATTATTTTAGCAACTAGAAAATACTTCTTTACCACGTAGATTACTTAACATTTGGTAAACAGGTTTTTTTCTAAACTGCCTAATTACATTTATCTTGGGTATAATGCAAACATAATAAATTTCAGCTCTAAAGGTCACGTTTTGGAAACTTAATAAGCCACTTAACATCAGAAGCTTGGAAGGAGAATGCTTTCTCAGCCTTTATGACTGCCTTGTAATGCTGTAATAGCACTGGGACAGCAGTATCACTGTAATTAAACACCCCTTGCAGCAGCCTGCAGAAGTGGAAACACTCTGGTCATCCAAAATGTGTAGCTGAGTAGCACCTTGGGACAGAGATGTTTATAAGGGTTAACTCTTTCTTTTTGTAATGTGACAGCAACAGCTCCCACACATACAGCTCAGCCAATAAGCCTGTATCGATATAATGACTGAATTTATACATTTTATCGGTTCAAATTTTTGTATTTATGGAGGATGGAATTCTTAAAGCTGTCTGGTAAGGGGTTCAGGATACCTAGCTTTAGTCAGTTGAGAGTGCTCCCCTCCTTAGCTGCTGTAATTACACTCCAAGGGCAGAGACAGTAGAATGGGATGTGCCACAGCCAAAATAGCAGCTACAGTACACCTGGGGCAGAGGGGTGGCAGAGGTATACAGAGGGCTCCCATGGGATATAAGCAGCCTCCTAGACAGGCTGGAAAAGTTGGCAGACCAAGAACAGCCAGAATTTTCCCAAATGAATCCTCTGGAGTCCATCTGTCAGGATCTCACTACCACAGACACTTTGCATTAGAGAAATCTGCTACTCAGCTGCTCCTGTCTGCCTTATTAGCTATAGGTTTTTAAGCACAAATTTGAGAACAACAGGTACATATCCACATGCAATATAAGCTTCTGTGCTCTCTAAGAATTCCTTGGTGACCAAAGGACAGGACAAACTTTGGCAACTGCTCACTCTGATAACTGACATTCTATTCTATGGGAATAAACATTGATGCAGTTGCAAAATCAATATAATTAAATATATAGCAATAACATGGTTTCTACAGTGTAAAAAATAGCTGATGGATAAATTTTATACCTTTGTCAAACAGCCATCATTTTGGCTGAAAGCAGTTTGGTCCTTATCCAAACACAGAAAAAAACCACCTTGCCTGCACAGCAAACTATGAAAGTGAAATATATGAGAATAGTGTGCTCTCTGGAGTGACAATGTAGAAACACATTTAGAAAAGTGGCTTTCATATTTCCTTCCTGTATGTTCATTCTACATATCTCTATCCCACAGCAGCTTGGTTCTACCAGTAATATTTTCTTTTCTGGTGTCTCCTTGACCCACACTGAAGGTTTTCACTGTTGCAAGTAAAAGTTTTTAAAATCTGAGCTTATAAGTGAAGCTAAGAGGTTTAGCTGAGAGCTCCAACAGTTTGGATATGCATGACATTGTACAATTCACACTGACCACTGAGTAATACTTGTACTGACTTGCTTCATTGCATTTCATAGCTTGTGTTATATTCTAAGTCCAAATATAAGGTACAAAGAGTGGGATTTGTATCCACAAAGAGTGGGATACTACTGTAGTAAGTTTGTTTCTAAGTGTTTTAACAATCAGGATTCGTTGGATTGTTTACAGCTTACCTGTGCACTTAATGTATTGAACATAAATTGCAAACCCCAATACAGTATTTCTACATGTACTGAAATGTAGAAAATTTCTTCATGCCCTCCCCCCACTATATATTCATAGTTCTTATGTCTGCCAGATGGTGTGGAGCAAATTATTCTGGAACTCAGACCATGTGAATTTTAAGCAGATGAATATAGCAGTCTGCACAACACTTTGCCTTCTTTTATCACTGACTGTAGTGCTGGCCTGTTTGATCATACTCTACAACAAACAAATCTCATTAATCAGTGTTCTCCTTTTTCTTTTTTCCTTGGCTGCTTTTTCTTTTCTGTTCACTTATGGAGAATTTATTTGGAAAGCCTTGTTTTCAGGAGATAAATTTTTCAATCTGCTTGGTGCTTCTATTTAAAAATAAATTTAACTTTAAGGAAGAGTGCTGGCATGATAAAGCTGATCAAGAATGCAGTTCCTATATAAATGAAACTTGGCCTGGACATCTCTGATGTAAGTTATCCACTAATACTCCTCAGCAATTTACATCTCTAGAGTTGAAAGGGTAATGTGATTTAAAATCCATGTACTTTATATTACCAGATCCCTTACTGATACTGCCATTGAAGATTCTGAATTATGCAATTCAAATATAGTTACTTCAACACAAATGTCAGTGACACCAGCCAAGCAATAACTCGATGATGTTGCTTAATTTACTTTACCATGACTGAACTGATCTTGAAACACTCCTGACTTTTTGTTTTATTTTTAGTTCACAGAGTCATAAAGATATTGGTCAGAAGGGACCTTTGGAGATCATCTGGTCTAACCTCCTGTGTGACTTGGGACTCTTGCCAGTGCTAGATTAGGTTAGCTGTGGCTTTATCCATGTAAGTCTTGAAAACCCCGAGGATGGAGATTTCACTGTCTCCCCAGGGAAACAATGATGTGAACCTGCTCCAGTGCTGTAGTGCCCTCCAAGCCAAGTCCACAAACCTCCTTAGCTGAGATCCTTCTTACACTGTTAGTATGGAGGAGAGTTGTGCTCCATCACCTTTGTGAGTCCCCTTCCAGAGTTGTAGGCTGCTAACTGCTTGGCAGAGTGAACAAGCTTCCCTCCCTCATTCCTAATGGCTGATCACTCCTTCTCGATGCCACAACTGTCTTGGTGACCCTCAGATGGATTCTCTCCACTTTGTCCACTTCCCTTTCAAAGCTGGACAGAGACTGCAGATACACCCTGGCCAGGGTACCTCACTGACAGTGTCTGAATGAACCATACCTTTCACTTTTCACAGCTGGATTAGGAAAACTGGTACTATTAGCTAATTACTGTTAGCTAATGACTTCCTGCAGTAGTTTTCCTATATGAGGACATTGAAACATAAAAACCTTTAGGTCTTAGAGAACTATTGGTGAATGCATAACTTTTAGTACTGTGTTGGTTTTTCTTCTTGACTATACTGGGGCTGCTTACACTTTCAGGAAGATCATTCCTGTAGAAGTTTATCTGCTAGCATGAATATATTGTCCACAGCTCTCCTCCAAGCTAAGAAAAGAAGGTAACAAAGTCAATTTGCAGCCAAGGCACTACTAATTGAGCATATTTCAAATAAATATCGAGCAAATATCAAGTCTGCTTTTTGTTTTCCATAATAACTTATTTGACGGGGATGGGAAGGAGCTGAAGGTTTGGGTCATTTTTTTTGTGGGAAGGGTAGTTTGTAAGGTTGGTTGCAAGAGCTAAATTTAATTATGTGGCAATTTTTTTAACATATTTCTCTCACTGAAGACTGATCCAGAAATACAGAATGCATGCTAGGAGGGAGCTTTAATCTCAAAGGTACAAAACCAATGTAAAAAGTGATAAAGAAACCCCTACTTATGTCCTCTTCATAATTAGAAGTGCTTGTAATATTCCAGCACAGACCTGATTTATGGAGCTGCTGACAACAGCAGCAGATCCATTTGAATTGAGATGAAAGCTGATGGAAGCAATAAAAAAATACAGTGCAGCAGCTCAGTGCAACACACTACACTGAGAAACAGGCAGGAAGGAAGAAGCACCAAGAGCAGCGTTACTGCAGACTGGGAGCTATTGCATCACAGGCGTCTCAAAAGAAAATATGATGAAACTCAGAAAGCTGCATTCACTGAACAACAGCAAGGCCAGAGTTAAGGCTAACACTTACTGATCTTGCCTCAGTTTAGGGTAATTAGATTTAAGTGGCGTTTAAGATGAGGAATCTTTCTTTTCCTGTTTCTTCTTTCTTTCTTATTCTCACTTGCCTCAATGACAAAGTCAGGGTTGCATTCCACATAGCATCTGGGCTCATCTCCTGGGAGATCTGTGGCATTGTACCTAGAGCATATGGCTGCTTTGCTCTTTCCCTGACCAGAGTTTCATCTGCAACCTTCCTTCTAAATTTGTTCTATATTCTTCTTTTCCCTCCAATGAAATATTAACTCTGCTCCTCCCTCCTTTGTCATTTTGAGTTGATAGCTTGCAAATTACTTGTAATTAAAAGCAAATGTAGGTTTGTGGGTGTACCTACACAGCCTGTGTCAGCCTGCACGTGTGCGCAGCAGAGGAGGATTGCTGAGGACAGAGCCTGCTGAGGGCAGAGCCACCAGCTATGTGTATTTTAGAACTCTAGGATAACAGAGGAACGGTGGAAAAGAAATGGGTCTAAGATCTGCAATTCCATACCAGTGTGCTGGTGAAGAAACACAAGCTTCCATATTAAATGCTTGATGGGGGCTTTAAGCCAAAAAAGGTGATGGCTTTCCTTTTCCTTAGCTGGTTTGTCTTTCAGTCTTACTTCCTGTGACTCTTTGTCTTCACTTTAAATCTTTATCCCCTCAAAAAATCTGAGAAGAGGCTTTGTTCAGAAGGCCGGAGTTTTCTTCTTTCTCCTGTTTCTGCTTCTTTTTCTCTTGTCCCTGTCAACTCTTATGTTCCTCTCTCTCTTTGCCATTACTGTTTTTTCCCTTGGCATTCTCATCTTTTATACACTCTGCTCTTTTTCCTGCCCCCTGGGGGAACACAATGTTGGAACTGAGACAGACCTAGAGTAGTAGTGCTCCTCCAGGGAGCATCCAGATGATAGCCATGAGCAGAACTGGATGATTTTGTGAATGCAAGTGTGCATAGGACAAACTACAACTTCCTGCTGAAATAAATTAGGATTTTGCATACTGACCCTATGAAATAGCACAATTTTTGGATCAAGTCAGCAGAAGTTTTTGAAAGAAGTGACACCAATCTCAGTCTTAACTATGGTGGAATTAGCACAGGTATGTGATTTGCTTTTAAGATATGACAAAGCAGATTATCAACATGTCTCTTTGCTATTTCTTAGTATTAGATACTGAGAACATTTTAATTCAAAAGCATTAGTCACCATGGCATTAAACCAGGGTGACATTTACTCTCAATCACAATAGAGACAGTAAATGCTGTGGTTACAAATAAAGCTACAGCAGACCACCTGCAGAATCCATACTGGTTGTTGTGCAGTGGTATTCATAAATTACAGAGCAGCAAACCTCTCCTACACCCATCCTGGGAATCAGAAGACATTATTACCATCATCTTTGTAACAATGTCCCTCTGCTGGACTGTTAATACTTTCCTGCTCCCATAATCTTCCAAGAAAGCAAATTATCTAAGTGTTCCCTAAGTAATTCCTGTCCAGATTAGAAAGGTTAACTTAAACCAATGCAAAAAACCTGGTCTTTGTTAATGCAGTTTATTTGACAAAAGTAAATCAAAAAGCTTGTAAAAACTACACCTATGGGAGAACTTTAAGTTTAAAGGATGTGTAGGAGGGGGATATTAGAGCTTTCTTCTGTATGAATATCTTTCAATGGACATTCTTGTTCTTGTTCAGTTTATTTTAGGCATTTTTTGAGTGTCCAAATAGATGCACTGTCAAAAAGATGAGTACATATAGTCTCATTTGTTTTTAAATCCTCTACAAGGTCCACAGTATTTTACCTATGTCTTGGAGGATTTGAAATGTTTTTTCCTACTTTACTGTTCCCAGATCAGCATGCTTCACTGTAGGATATTGCATGCTTTTCATAGAATATGAATGCTTTTTAGAGGATATTTGTACTGAAGATTCAGTCCTTACCCCACCACTCTCCCACACAAGGTGCTAAACAGCACTGCCTTCTTTTAAAGGAAATTAAATTCTCTAGGATTCTCCAGCATAAATTTGCTTCCATTTATTAATTAGTTTCCACTGGAATCTATGAAAAATTAAGCTAATGTCAAATATCTGAATATTTCTGAAAAAAATGCTGAATGAGTGGAGATAATCTGATCCATGGAAATGTATCCAAATCAAACAAGATGTCACGTAGGATCAGTCATGCATATTAAAAATGCATATTAAAAAATCGCTTTTCCAAAAAAAATTATAAATACAATTCTTTGGTCCTGATTCTCCAAAGACATACTCAAGTACTGAACTTTATTCACTATGAGCAGTGTCAGACTGCTACGTCATGGACTTTTTCAGGCAATCTGGCAGTTGACAGGGTCCTGTCTCCAGTTGCTTGTCTGTGTCCCCATGCTGCTCTATCTGTTGTCCTTGTTGGGAAACCAAATAGGCTAAGAAAGTCTCTTTATGTTGTTGTTGCTCGGTTGGTTTTTTAGCCAAATCGGTTTCACAGCCTGATGCATTGCATGATTATCCAAACAACTATGCCATAGTGAGGGAGGGGGTATTGCAGAGCAGTCAGCATCAGGAAGGTCAGGGACTGCTTAGGTCATGCTACAGCATAATCTTGAAAAGCCCCATTTACTCAGGGAACTACTTGCTGCATGTTAAATATAGCATAAGAACGGTCTGTGTGTTAGATATTACATGTACCATTACATAGACAGAAGATACTTCAAAGAAAATGTTTAAGTTGCAGAAGAAATCACTTCTTTACCTGTGATACCTCCCTTCTGATTACAGTAGGATTACAGTAATAGTGAAGTGCTGCTATCATAGTGGAACTTCACATTCATATAACACATGAAAATACTATACATGTTGCTATACAGGACTATACACAACAGAGTGGTATTACACTTTCATAGAATGCAAAACCAAGTTTGAGTCAGCATTGCTTTATTTTGGCCATGTAGTCTGAATGACATCCAAGAAGCACAGATGAGTCCCAGCCATCCTCTTTTCTGGAGGAATCTCCTACAATATGGAAATGTTCACTGGTGATTCCACCCAAGGAAATGAAGTCTGGAAGGAAGGTGCTGCCTTCAGAACAAATTATCTCCTTTGCAGTCTAGGCCCAAAGAGTCTGAGCAAGACTTTGGCAACAGCATGTTCCCCACCATCCTCTTTCCCAGTACTTCCCAGATTTGGGCAGGAAGCAGCACTTACATAATCCAACCTGCATATGTATAGATCAGCTATCCTGTGTGCCTATGGCAGGCCCAGTTACAAGACAAGAAAGAGGCCATACACATAGCTCATATACCTTTGCAAAGGCAGAATATATAGAAGACAAGGTCACCACTACTCTAATTATAAAAATTAGACTAGGGGCACATAAGACAATTCTTGTTTCAACCTAGATATGACTGTTACAATTTTTATAAATGCTGCAGGTATAGCATTCTCTGTTTTTGCAGCTGAGAGTTGCTCTATCAACAAAGATTACTCGCCAGAGCATTGTGTTGGTTCTTTCATGTTTACAAGGAGAAGCTCTAGCAGCACCTTCTCCTTTACCTTTGGGAGCAATCTTGCCCATTAGAGAGGACATCATTATATTCACAGGGTGATAGTTTATTAATCCCCATGTTCCCCCCAAAACCTCAGTGTCTGCTTTCAGCTTCTTTAGGAGACTAACACTGGTTTTCAGATGATACTAAAGTTGTTACTCCCAGATGGGAGCTGGCAGTAGAAAAATGATGCACACTAATAAAATAACCTTGCTTCTGCAAGGCTGGGGTTTTATGATAAGAAGCTGTAAAGAGGAAGGTTACACAGCTGCAGAAGTTTAAGTGTGCTTTCAATGTTTTCATCTGCTGCTGAAGATTTTTCTGCAAGTAGACTTTCAATACAGTTGGAAGAAAAAGACTTCATCATATGGGGAAAGAATAAGAAAGGCCATTTGTTTAAAAAATTGCACCTAGCTGGGTTAAGGTACAACTGCTAACATTTAGGGTTTGTTACAGACCAGTTCCAGGATATGATGGATTTTTTAGTGTGCTTAATTTTCTATAGCTATTATTTTGTAATTTAGCCTGGAACTAATTTTGAAAATAAGGATTAGTATCTACCACTTGAGATATAGTAACCCATGAGGTACAGGTTATTAGATCACCTGTCTCACTGCTCATTAGCTTTTTTGTAATCTTAGCTTGTTGAAACTGTGAATGCTCTGTATAGATAGCAGGAACTAAGCATATAAATTTCCTAATAATTTAGCACATACTCAGAGTGAACAGGTACCACTGGTAGTGCGATCATGGCTAATCTTAGGCATGAATATGAATGTTTTACAGATTGTATTAAAGACAGAACTTTTAAAAAATAGTCTTAAGGAGCTAATGCAATAATGAATAAGAAAGAGATTATTGTAGTCAACATAAAATGAATGAAAAATTCATACTAATGTAGTCATTTTCACTTCTGCTGATGTGAAAAATTTGTAAAGAAAACTCAGGAAATAATCAGATCTTTGCAAAAGAAGTGCCAACTGAAAAAACTTGCATTGGCTCTTTTAATATTCTAGCACAAGATCAAACAACTTGAAATTGTGATCTTCTCTGGCTTTAAACAGTTCTTTGTGAAATAGCTACCATGTCCTAAAAACACCTTATATTTAGAGAGCTTCTCACAAAATTTCAGACTTGGCATAGAAAGCGGTTGGATTTTAAGGAATTTAAAAGATAAACTGCCTTCACATGCAATATATTAGCTTTTAGTTTCAGATGTTTCTGAATGCAGAAGGCATTAAACAATGCCACTTTAACCATGAAGACCTGGAAGTTATGAGAACAATGCGTGAATTCTATGTAACTCGTGTAAATTAGACATACAATTTAATTTATTTGGGGGTGATGGTTTGCTTTTACACTATCTCTTTGATTTCTATTCAAAGCACATAATGAATACCTGTTCTTGCATGCTTTTTCTGAGGAGATTAAAGATGATCATGAGGCCTTAACAGGTGACTGAGGGGCTCAGAATAGCAGCTGGTTCTCTACAATGTTTCCTTCTACAGAATGGGGTTTGTTTTAAAAAGTGATTTTTTAACTCTAGTTAACGTTCTAGTAGATACAAAAGCTGCAATCTTTCTCTTCTTCTCTGTCTTCCTCTCTCTTTTTGTTCTTCTTTATGAAACTTTACTGAAGTTATTCAGACCTTTCTGACCTGCAGATTCAGTCACAGTATTGTGTTCTATACGGGATAACATTTATTAACCATTCACATAATTCAGATATGTGTCTGTATGGCTGATAAAGTTTGCTGTCACAGCAATAGTGCTGTTGCCATGCTGTCTTCCTACAGCACACTTCCCAAAGCAATTCAAAGTCTCGATTTATATATACTTGAAGTGTTGCAAAGTTTAGCTTCTGTAATTACAGAGAAGCTGCCTCTTTTCTTCACTGCAGAAATTGAGATCAGTTCATGTATTCATCTTCATATTTATAATTTGAATGATGTGGAAGTCTGACTTTTTAAACATGCTCTGATTGTGGGTTCTTGTCTCAAGGATTCTTTCCCTGATGATATGACAGAACATGAGGATAATATCCATTTATTCATATGGGCTTGGAGGGGGAGGATATAATGAGAGCTTGTCTATGATAAGCATGTGCATTTAAGACTCCTGAATAATTTTCTAAGGGTATTACCCATTTTTATATACATACAATTTTTTAAACAGTGATTGCAATTATAATTATAATAAAATTTTTATTTTAATATTTTAATTCATTTGCAAGAGATTTTTCATATAATGTTTTGTATATCTATAAAAAAATAGGAGTTACACTTGTTTTTAGAAAGGAAACTATTAAAAAAAAGAAGTGGAAACACAAGTGTGTTCACGGCATTGGGAGCATATATAGCCTGTAGCTTAGGGTCTTCTGCAAGCCAGCCAGCCATAAAAGAAATACATACTGCACAGGTTTTAGGGTTCTAACACACAACTTTTAGAAGAGTTAACCTTTCTTAGCTAACACTCTGCCCAGTATTATGGCTTCCATGGCAACAGAGATTTGTTCACTTCACCATCCCCTGTTTTAGCTTAAGCCAGTGAAGAAGGTGAGTTTTGACTAAGAAGCTAGACTGGATAGATCTCGTGTGCTTTACATACTCCATAATCTCTAGAAAGGGGTGAAGCAATTAGCCTCAGGCAATAATAACCTAAACTGTGACACTATGACACTAGACTTCTCTTTCAGAAACCTTACACCACCCAGGTGAGGGTTCCAGCGCCTTTGAATTACAGCTGGTCTGAGACCCATGTTTATTCTTTAAGAGAGAAGGCAATGAACAATCAGGAAAAAAAAATAGACATGATGTTATTCCTCTAAGCCATTGTTCCAGTTTTAAGTGTTAATGCTCTTCTCAATCCAAATAGCATAATAAATATGCCCATGCCAAATGTAAAGAAATATTCACTGGAAGTTGGCTAAGAGGATTTTGATACCAGTGGTTTTAAAATTAGGGTAAGAAATAGAGCCTAGATAGTCAAGTGGAAGCTCATACAGATGTGTCCTGTTTCAGTAACCTAAGATTTTTACTTTTATAGATGAGTGTAAAAGGCCTTGGTGGTGGAGGGTGGAAATAAAACCCTCTTTTTTCATAAATTACTCTGGAAAAGCAGAAAATATGCTTAAATGTGCCCTATTTTACATATTCCTTTCATCCTTAAGGCTTTTGACTTAATGCTTATCGCTTTGCCATTATGTCAATTTGTGCTTACCAGTCTTTTTTTTCTCTTGTCTCATCTTATATTTAGGCTGTGATCCTGCAAACACTTACCTATGTGCTTAGTTTTGCTACTCCTTCCGTGTTAATCCCTTTGAAGTTAAAAGGATTATTTGCATTAGCAAAATAAGGCATGTGTGTGCTTTCAGGAGGAAGTTCTTATGTTGTAAACCCTTTGGGGTGGGACCAGATCAGTTATTATGCAGTCAGATAGCTCAAAGCAGGGTTGGGTGAAAGATGAGTTCAAAAGTTTGTGAAGTTAACAATTGCTAACAGAGTGAACTGGTTTGTGGGATATGCCTGGGGCAGAGCACATGAGTAATTGTTCACTCGAACTAGAACACAATCTTCTTCCTCTCTTTTCTGCATTTATTGTTGAACTGTAGCCTCAGATTTCATACCAGCTGAAACACTTGCTTTTTTCTTACCTCCTAAAGCAGAAACTTCCCTGATATTGGCTACAGGGTAATCTAGAGCAAGACCATAAGTAGATTTAAGCTGGTGCGCATGGAAGGAGAAATAAAGATCTGAGACAGAGCTGCAGAGTTCTTCAGGCTTCCACTGTGTCACCCCTGCAGCCTTCTCAGAACCTTCCAGCACTAACTTCTCATCCCAATTAATGCATGTAATGCTTTCATATTCTTCCCATTCTTCCCACTTTCCAGGGAGACCTAGCCACTATTTTTTCCCTCCCAAATTATTTCAATAAACACTTGCTTCTGTTTACGATAGACATAATTTAAAACTCATTTGGAAAGATGTGCAGAAAGTCTTCCCTTAGCTGCATTCAGCCAATGCAGCTCTGTGTAGACTACCATAGCATAACAAGTAAGCTTGATATTTGGGATAGAGAGAATTACTCTGCAGTGTTTATCCTCTGGAAACCACCCTCTAACCGCCCACATAGATATTCCAGTGTTTTTTGTCGTACAACTTTAAAAATTATGTCCAGTTTCACAAGAAAAGTTCAAACTCCTGTTTCCAGGAATATTTATTTTGGTTGATAACTCTAAGCAGAAAACTCTTTTTATTACACTAACATCTAGAACTCCAGTAGAGCTGTGTGTGCCATTTTGTTATATTATCTAAAACTAGGGACAGAAATGTTCTTCTATTAAAGAAAATACCCTATGGTTTTGTCTACATTAAATATTTTAATAGCTATATTAAAGTAATTCCAGCAAATCTTTGGAGTGTGAATCTATGGACAAAGCCCCACTTGCTGAGCTGGCTGTACTCGTGGAACAGGTCACTGCTGCTAGGTGATGCTCCCTGACTATTTCCATGTTTGCTAGCTGAGCTATTTGCGAACGTACCCTGGCTCCAACATTCAGGTAGCAGGAGCGAGTGCTCATTCAAGTAGCTGAGGAAAGGTTGTAATCTCGAGCAGGACTGTGCAGAGGGACAGGGAGAAATCATTGGTGAAGCTGCACCTCAGGTACTGTGTAAGATGTTGGAATGGGATCAGAGAACGGCATAAGGCTTGTGAAAGGTCTAGAAACCATGTTTTATGAGGAACGGCTCAGGGAGCTGGGGCTGTTCTGCCTGGAGAAGACGAGGCTCAGGGGAAACCTCATGGCTCCCTACAGCTCCCTGGCCGAGGTTGTAGCCGAGTGGGATCTGGGCTCTTCTGCTGTGCCTGCAGTGAGCAGCCAGAGGAAATCGACTCAAGCTGAGACAAGGGAGATTCAGATTAGATATCAGAAAAATATCTTTCAGTGTTAGGGTGCTCAGGCACTGGAATAAGTTGCCCAGGGAGGTGGTGGAGTCACCATCCCCGGAGGTGTTCAAGAGGTGTTTGGAGCTGGCGCTGGTTGATGTGATTTAGCGGTTACAGTGGCAGTGCTGGGTGGACGGCTGCACTGGATGAGCTGAAGGGTCTTTCCCACCCTCGGTGATCCTAGGGCCCATGGATCCTCTAATGAAGTTTTCCCGGCAGCGCCTCAGCCCTCCCTCAGCCGGGAGCGCGCGGAGGGGCGGGGCCGTCGGGCGGGCGCCCAGGGGAGGCTTTGGCCACCGGGCCCGCGCGCGAGCTCTTCGCGCGCTCCCGGCGCTTCCTTCCGGCCGCCATTTTGTCGGCCGTGCCTCGCCGCGCCGCCGCTCGGGGAGGGAGCGTAGAGCGCCCGCCCGCCGCACCCGGACGGACCGACCGACAGACAGCCAGCCAGACCGACCGACCGACCGCTATCGCCATGTCCAAGCGCCACCGCCTCGATCTGGGCGACGATTACAGCTCCAGCAAGAAACGCACCACCGACGGGTGAGGGGTGGCGCGGGCGGCGCGGCCCGCGGCGGGGCGGGTGGGGGGAATCATGGCGGCTCCCTCTCCATCCGCGCCCCATCCCCGCCTCCGGCCGCCCCTCCGGGGCTGGAGCTCCCCGGGGCGCGGTGCGACCGCCTTGCGAGGCAGGGAGAGGCTACAGCGACGTCGCATCGGCCGAGCAGGCCCTGAAGCCTCGCGGCTCCCGGAGCGCTGGGCCTCGCTCGGTATCGGCCGCCCCGCCGGGCGGGCCCCTCGGGGGGGCGGATGGCGGCGGGAGTGGGCGGGAGGGCCTCGTGCGGCGGCACCCGGAGTGGGGAGGGAGGAAGGCGCCGGCCCAGCCGCCTGGGCAAGTGGGCTGGGCGCCCGTGGCGGGGGTGGCGCGCTGCTGGGCACGCGCCCCCGCGCCACGCTTTGTTTGCCTTAATATTTACGTTCACACTTCCCACTCCTTCTCCCCCTTTCCTTTGTATTTGTTTACTTCTTCTCTGGCTTGAAAGGTCTGGCAAACGTGGGCCTAGAGGTGAGCACGAGGTTTGTGCAGCCCGTGTTATTAGTGCCTGCACTGGTGGGAGCGGTGTTCCTTTGTTAATGTCTTTCACTCAGTCACCCTCGGTGATGTGCTTGGCTTGAAGTAAGAATCTATGGTGAGGTGGGTTTTGAGGTAGGGGGCAAGGCAACGTTTATTTTTTTTCTCAGTTTTGCGAAGGTCGACGGTTTAGGACTGTATTGCACACCCTTCAGCATATTTTTGTCGAGGTTAATGTAATCGCAGGAACACAGACAATGCACTGGTGCTGTCCATAAATTCAGTGTTGCTTTAGAGCCTTCTTTACATAATATTTTCCTCTCTCATTGGGCAGAAGGGGGAAGGAAAGGCAGGCAGCTCTTTAAAGTAAATTTCCGAAGCCTCAAGGAGTACAAAGAAATGCAGTGTTTATCTAGTTTGGCCTTCTTTATGGAGCACAGGAGGCTTCCGTGAATTGAACAATTACTGAAGTCTATCAGCATTGTTTTGGATCATTTATCTAAGAAAAATCCTTCAGTTTGTTCTCAAAGGTTACAATAACTCCAGTGTAGCAGTTAATATTCACTGATAAACAGTCTTTGCAAAACTTGCCTTTTTTAAGGTAAGCTTTTACAGCTTCAGTTTTTAGCCCCTAGAGTTTGATGCATTTTTTCTCAGCTAAACAAAATAAACGTTTATTATTTAACTGTTTTTTCCTGTCTCTAAAATCACGATAATCACATTTTTAAAAATACATTGAGCTATTTGTCTCGGTTAGTGCATTTTTGTTTGATTTCCCAGAGATTGAAACAGTTCATCTGACTCTACAGAAAAGTTGTACATACACAGCTTTTCTGTATGTAGAGTCTTTTGTAAAATTATTAAGTGGCTATGTCAGCACTGGGCGTTATTTAAATGTGGTACGACTGTTACAGCTGGTAGTAAAGATAATCACAGGTCAGTATTGCCTTGTTTTATATTGGTGGGTTTTATAGTTTTGGTGTGGCTTTGTTGTTGTTTTTACTGATCACGTAATGTCATTCTGAACTCTTTAGTCTTACTGTTTTTTATGTACTGCAATGAGTTCCCACCAGTGTTAAACTAGAAGACATTGACCTTTATTCTCCTTAAAACCTGTACCAGTGCTTATCTTGTGCCTCTTCTTTGTCCCCTCCTCTGCTGGTAAAAGCATTAAATGGTATAGGACTGATAAAAACTCATTATAAGCATAATTACTGAGCATGGTTATTTCTTAGGTGATCTGAAATCTTAATTCATGTAGCAGAAGTCATGCTAATGTTACATGGTTGGTTTATTTTAGAGTAGTTTGGTTTGCAGCTTATGCAAGGCCATAAGGAAGATGTGTGGAGTCTTGTTAAAAGCATGCGTGTACCTGTCTTCCTCTGTGCTGAGAGTGCATTTCTGCAATTTAGGTGGTTTTGGAGCTGGATTGAGCTGGATGAGTTCTTGCATGGTTATCACTTCACATTCAGAACAGTAGTGTGTCTTGCATCCAAACTGGACTACCTGACAAAATGTGAAAGTTACTTCAAGTGAATCTGTATTTTTTAGTTCCTCTTTAATGGATGCATCTCTTGGTGTGGGTGGCTCTGCACGGCAGCAGTGCCACGTGGGCTCTACTTGGCCAACAGGTTTGTAATTGTTGGTGTAACCTTAAACATCTGCATGACATCTCTTTTCTTCCAGACTTGAAGTATTGGCTGTGAAGTAAAAAATATTTTGAAAAATAGAAATTGTATGGAAGGTTTTTGGTTCCAGTGTTTCTATGTATTACCTAGATACTATTTTAAAATATATTAATTTCTTTTTAAGTATATTTGAGTTGTGTAACATAAGAGAGTGATCTAGTGGGATGTATCATTCAGACTAATTGTACTTGGTTGATTTCTGTATAGAACAGAACTTCAGCTGCATTGCCTTTTTTGCATCAACTATTGCTGTGTTTAGTAATGGGGAAAAATAGCGATCATCTGTTAGATGGGCTCCAACTTTTGCTGTGATGATCAGTGGTTTACCTTGAGTCCTTTGTTGCTGTTACTATTTTTGTATGTTTTTTTAACCAAAAAAAGCACTCTTATTTAGTGATTGCTGTAGTGCTTCTTTTGTGTTCATATATATTCATGTATCTCTGTGAACGTAAGGAAGTGAAAGCAAATAGCAGACCAGACTTCTTCACTTTAAAGCAGAGCAAAGAATCCCAACCCCTGTCTGATCATGGAGGCTGTTACGAGTTTCAAGCACAAGACAAATGTGATTAAATTATTATTTTACTGTTAATTTTTGTGTTTGAGTTCTGTTTTCTCTGTGCAATAATAAAAAGGCAACTAAAATGTGACAGTTTATAAGTAAAGACCTGCCAAGCCACATTTTTTAAAAGTTAAAGAAATTAATATGGGAGCATAACTGTCATTCCTCTTTTTGCTTGTTGACCAAGGGAGTGTGTGTCTGCTAAGCTTCAGTAATAATGGGAGACAGTTTCAGGGAGAGAAAGTGCTGCTGAACAATTATAGGTGTTAGAGAGTAACTTTGAAGGCATGTTGTATGTTGTATTGTTTCTATGGTAGGCTCTAGTTGCCCCTGCTTCTCTTCCGCTTTTTGAAAACAAGAAATAGACTCTTTTTATTAACATGTAAATAATTTTTTACTTCTGAAATGTATACAGAGCTTGATTGGTTTCTTTTCTGTTTGTACAATTGAAAAGCTCTAAGAGTTCAGTGAAGAAACTGAGAAATGGGGGATTAATGGCACTTTCCATGATGGGTTATATTTGCAGTCCATTTAATCACTTTTTGTTCATGAGGTTGTATTTTTGTTTGTTTTAAGACCACACAAGTAGCTACCCACACAGAAGATAAGTGCTACAAGGGAGCGTTTAGGAGGTTAGACCCGAGATACTGATCCCAGTTAAAATTAATGCTGGTGGGAAGGTTGGTTCTTACAAGGCTGATGAAAGGCTTGTACTGGTGCATGGGAAGGGTAGGCAGCGGTGGGATTTATTCATTTTAGCACTAGGGCTGCTTCATGGGGGCTGAAGTGTATGGGAAGGTACACTTGTTGGTCTGTAATGCAGAAGCTGCTGACATGATACTGTTTAAGTAAATGGTTGTGGAATAGATTTTATTGGTGTGGTTTATTCACACTTTAACTGGATACCAGTGAAGGATACAAGTCCTTCAGAAACACACACAAAAGAATACACAAAAATCCCAAACCGAACCTGCACATTAGTAGTGTGACTTACTTTACCTTTGGTGAAGTTGTTGCATTTTACCCTGGCTTTACCATTTTTGAATTGCCTTTGTACCTTTATTTCTTTTTCTTGCCAGTGATGTTATTGTCTGACCATGCACTTGTATGTCCTGGTGTACCTGCAGCTGTTTAGAAGGTGAATAACTCACCAGCCAAGTCCAAAGCTTTGTTGCTGTCTGATAAGTGCTATTAGGCTCTTAGACCTTTCTGAGTAGCATAATGGAGCCTAGTTCCTAGGGGTAACTTCCACATGGAGAATATGAACCTCTTGTGTTCTGCAGTATCTGCCTGGCATTTTGCAGTAGGAAGAGATTTCTAGCTTGTATAATATTTGACTGTGTTAGAAGTAATGTTAAAGCTAAGAGTATCTCAGAGTTGAACAAATGCCCTAGAAAGGGTCTTAATTTTTAAATTACTCAGAGTCCAAATCTTTGGGAAAATCCATATACAACTGACTTAAGTGACAGTAAGCAGCATGTTTTGTAATCCTTCTTTATTTTCAGTGAGTCTATGTTAAAAGAAGTCATGTTAAAAAAATCTTAATATGACCTCTGTGGTCATGATATGTTGAAGTACTGAGGGAGAAAATAGGCTGCATACATTGCATTCATTTGTACAAGAGGAGTAGTGGTGGTTGTTCTCAAAGCACAGCACCTTTTCAATTAAAATGTATAGAATCAGTACTAATTAAATCATGGTTACAGCATCTTCTCTACAGGTCGGAATTTGGTATTATTTCAGTAGTTAAATTTGAATGCCAAATGCATGTTTAAAACAAAAAAGCTGTGGAGAGGAGTGTTGGCAGGAGTTTCCTGTGGACATGGTCTCTAGACATCCTGAATGTTGAAGAGGGAGGCAAGGGTTTGTTTTTTGACTAATATTCCTAGAAGTGTTTGTGTGCACTTACTGTAAAGCTGGTGTTGACTTAGTTTGTTGTTTTGCCTTTTTGATGGGATTTCAGTTAATGCATAAAAAGAGGCAAAGCTGAGGATATCCTCAGTTTTGCAGGCAAAGATGCCACTAATCTTTTTAAATTGATCTAGTTTAAAATAAGATTAATTGTTTTTGTAAAGCAGGGCTTGTTTCAAAGTCCTGAATTGGGAATTTTTATTAAAAGTATGCAGCTGTAGTTTTTGGGTCAAACTAAGGATTCTTTTATGAGTGTGTTTGTAGGAAGAGTGGGATTATGTGCAAGAACAAGTACATGGACTTGCAGAATCAGAAACTCTCAAAAGGACTGAGGTCAGAGTTTGAAAATACTGTTTGTCTTTTGCACATATGGTGGATTTTTCTACTTAGTATTTGAAACAAATGTGAATACATAAATGCTGTTTAAGTGTGTGATAAGAGGTTGTACTGGAGAAGATACCATTCAGCTTGGTAGTATTGGGTTAACAGTTGAACTCCATGATCTCAAGGGTAATTTCCAACCTAAATTACTCTGATTCTGTGAACTGTAGTTGCTGGTTTTAAGTCTTAAGTTCCAGACTCAACAACCCATATGTCAAAGTTGATGGAGTCAGAATTGTGTGTAAGACTTGAAACAAAACAAAAAGCTACAGAGTAATTGTGGAATAATAAAATCTTTCCGTGGCTTGCTTATTGTCTTGAGTTAGTTTTTTTGGATGAGTATAATTCCTTTAGTAGGTAGGCAAAAAAGCTATTTAGTGTTCTTGTTTTTCTACAGCAGCAAGTGGGCATGGGGAGGTCTGTAAGACATCTACTCTGCACAGCTGATTCTTTATAATCGTTAGATGAAGAGGGTTAAAATGTTCATCTCTGTGTGATAGCTTCGTTCAGTCTTGTCTGTAATGAGAGGAACTGCTGTAGTGTTTAGATACAATAGGTGTAGCTCTGCACATCTAGTGGTGTGCATCATACATGCTGTTGTTACTCCTTGGTGCTTATCCTTCCAGTTAGCTGCCTGCAAGCCTTTAAAGATTTGGTTTGTATCCACTTTACACTGGGCACCTTTTGGGTTGCGTTGTATTAAAAATTCCTCTGCATTTAAATATTCAAGTGTCTCATTTTCTTCTCTGTCTCTTAACTCACTTTAGGAAAGATCGGGACCGGGACAGGGACCGAGATGACCGTTCCAAAGATCGTGACAGGGATCGTGACAGAGATAGAGATCGTGACAGAGAAAGAGACAAGGAAAAAGATCTGCGACCTACATCTAACTCGACATATTATGGAGCTGCTGGGTTACCAGCTATAAAACCAGCGATGATTCCACACAGTATTAACCCTTTCACAAATCTACCACATACCCCACGATATTATGATATCCTGAAAAAAAGGCTACAACTTCCTGTCTGGGAATATAAAGAAAGATTTACAGATATTTTGGTTAGGCATCAATCATTTGTGCTGGTTGGAGAGACTGGGTCTGGTAAAACTACCCAGGTGAGTTCTTATCTGTATGATACTGCATTTTTTAAAGGTTGTGGCTGTTGATAGGTGTGTCTGAGAAATTAATTGTGTAAGAATACTTCACAAACTGTGAACAAAACTAATTTGATAAATGTTATATTTGCTTAATGAGTACAAAAGGTGAAGAGAATCTTACAGCATCTTCCACTTCAGAAATCCACTACTGCTTCCAGGCCCCTGCTTCCATTGGGCTTTATAATTGGTAGGTTTCTGGTAGAGGAAGGTGGAGCTTTAATATTGTGACAGAACAACATCTGTGGGTGTACTAACCCATAAACTGAAGTGGTGGTTCCAGATAATTTATTTAGCTGTCTGTGTAGATGTAGATACAAAGTAGGAACTCGTTCATGTTTTCTGAAACTTATGGCTACAGATAAAAGGAAATGTGAGATACGATTCTGACATCTGATTTGCTTTTGGTGATATTCAAACTTGGGAGGTAGAGTCTTGTGTTTCTTTGGTGCTGAAACTTCTCAGAGGTTGCAGAGCTTTTTAGTGCTGCAGTTAAAGATCACTTTTTTGTTAGACTGATGGCTTTAAAATTCTTCCTCAGCACCAAAAGTAGTGGTAACAGATGTGCAGAGTCTTCTTAAGAGTTATGAAAATTTTGAGGACCAGTAAACAGAGTATCTAAGATACAAGGAACACCTGGGTATTAATAGCAGGGCAAACTTGTTCAAAACTTTATCCCCTAGTTTGCTGTTTAAAGTCTGTGTCAAAAAGTAATGTAAAAAAGTTTTTTGTTCTGTAATCTGATAAAATCCTTTTATCTAGGCAGAAAATAAAAACAGAAGAATATTTTAGTCTTTGTAAAATAGATTGTAGCTAACTTTAAGTCTTACAGACAGTAAATTTTTGGTCAGACATTTTTGGATTTTGAAAAAATGTGAATGGTGTAGTAATATACTGGATATCTTTTCTAACTGTGCCCAAAATATCTAAAGTTACAGGACCTTGCTGCACATTCTAGGAACCAGTGTTATGTTAGCCAGTAGTGTTACGACATTGTCTGTATTTTTTTTAAAATTGTGTAAGTCAAGACCAGGACTGTATAGAATTCTTCAGGAAGGTTTGATTATATAATTATTTGGAAGATGCAGTATCCTGATAAAATGGTACTTAACCTATATGAAAACAAGATCACTTGTGTGATCTGAAAATTTGAAGATCTAATTAAGGGTTGTGTCAGTGTCATTCCTCAGGCATAAAGCTTTTCCTGAGTTATCTTACTACTTACTTTCTGAAAAGATTTAAGTAATTTAACACATCTTTCCTAAAAATAGGATTTAAACTACCAGAAACACATAACCTGTCTTGGAACCTTCCCTGCTTCTTCTGAATTTGCTCTGTGAAGTTGCAGATACATTTTTAAACAGCTGACAGTGTCTCTGTAGGGACATATCACCGAAAGTTGTCCTGCTGCTGCCTAATGAAAACTTAGTTTTGCATATGATAGTGTCGTGTCGTTTTTGTGGTCAATTGCTGTCTTAAAACCTCTTGGAGGATTGTTTTTTTTCTTAAATGCATTGATCAGAGCAAGATAAATACTTTTCTGCAGCTAAGAAATCCTTTAATGCTCAAACTGCAGGTGTACATAAGCTGTTAATGTCAATTTTACAGAAATAAAAGCATGGAACATTTGAAAAATATTATTTCAAAAATTAGTATGTTCTCTTGCATTGTGGTAGTAGAAAATCTTTTTGATATTGAGCTGCTGCCTTTCAAGTCCCTTCCCTGATTATTATCTCTCGTATTTGGACAGGTTGGGAGAGTTGGGATTGTTCAGCCTGGAGAAGGCTCTGGGAAGGCCTCATTGGCCTTTCAGTACCTAAAGAGGACTTTTAAAAACATGGAGAGTGACTTTTTACATGGGCAGATAGTAATAGGACAAGGAGAAATTACTTTTAAAGTGAAAGAGGGGAGATTTAGATTAGGTGTTAGGAAAATTTTCACTGTGAGAGTGTTAAAATGCTAGAACTTCCTGGAGAAGTTATGAGTGCCTCATCCCTGCAAGCGTTCAAGGCCGGGTTGCATGGGGCTTGTAGCAGTCTGGTCTGGTGGGTGGCATCCCTGGCAGGATGGTTGAAACCAGATGATCTTTAACAGCCGTTCCACCTGAAACCATTTTATGATTCTGTGATTATGTCCGTGTTTTCCCATTAGTTGTGTAGGGCACCCAGAATTGGAAATGCTTGGCTCAGACAATGGAAGAAACAGAAGATAAAACTCTTCTCACTTGTTTCACATAGACTTAAACCCTAAAGTACCGAAGAAGTATATTGGAAGCCAAGGCATTAATTTTCAGTTCTTTAGTGTTTGCAGTGGCTTGATTTGTAATTTAAACTTAACCTTCAAAGTTAACTGATTTTTCTGAATGCGCTGGAAACAGTCTCAGTGGTGGAATGGGTGTGCCAGATTTCTCTTAGGAAGGGGTAATTACTTACTGTAATTGCAGTGTTCACTCTCATTTAAGTCTGGCATCAGACGTGGTTCTGGTATAATAATTTCACTTTATTTGGTAAAGAGAATGGTAGAGTGGCATCTCCTTTGCATACTGATGTAACATAAGTTATGCCACTTCTTTGGCAGGGCTTCTAGCTGAAGTCCAGAAGCAAGGTGATGCGGAGTATAGCTTAATCCTTGTCCTTTGTACTGTGCAGGAGAACTGATATGGGTTCTCAAATAATGGAAATTCAGAGAATTCTGCCATGTAACTTCTAACTGAGGAAGTTTTCAGTGAGTTGGAGAGGCTCAAAAAAGCCAGAAAGGGCAGTGCTCTTCTGTCTCTTGCTGTGCATTCCTTAAAACAGTGAAGTTCCTTTGACTTTGAAGTAGTCTTTAACAACCCTTAGTCCATTTATCCTTGGTCTTAGAGGCCACCGTATGTGTTGTCACTACCTCCTCAAGCTTATGGAAGTTACATTTGAAAATCTCTCTTAATTGAGAAAGTCCTTGAGATTAAATTATGCTAATGAAAGCCATTCCTCATGCTTTTGATATTGATAAAATTACCTTTTTATAAGGAAAGTCAGGGGTTTTGATGATGGTATAGGTTTTTTTTTTTCTGTCAGTGAGATTAACTTTAGGCTAGATTTCATAAGAACTAAATGGTGAGAAGTGTTCAATATATTCCCAGACATAACTGAAGTAAAAAATGCAGTATGGCACAGTCCTTTTTCCCAGTATTTGTATGTCTTTATAAGCTGGACAGGAAAAGTCTTTGAGTGGTCATCTATATCAGCTTAGCACAGGATAGTCTGTGGAGCCCTTTTCTTTCATTTGACACCAGAGCTGAAGGTTTTGATGTTTACTGGAAAATCACGTTTAATTGGTTTTATTTCATGCTGCAGTGGCCTGACAGACCTGCTGGTTCAAAACTTCTTTCAGGACTTGCTCTGTTTAAAGTTAAAAAAGCTTCACCTAATATATTTTACTAATGCACTTAGTAGAGGTGTTACTAGTGACTTGGGAAGCAGGGGAGCCATGTATATGTTACAGGATAGGGTTTTGTGTTGCTGCTGTTAGTGTTCAAGAACTGCTATTAGTTCTAGTTTTGAATAGAATTTTTCAGAAATTGTGGTCTTCACAGCAGTCTAGTAGTCTCCTGTCATTTTGTTTCTGTTTGCTTTATTGTTCTTATATTTATAGTGGAAGTATATTCTTCATTTAAAAAATGCTTTGGACTACACTCATCTGCTTCTGATTATGTTTTACTGTTTATACTTATGTCCACTTTGCTGTGAAAATATAGTAATGAAGAACTGACATTTTCCTGGTTAAATTATACTGCTTTCTCTCTTATTCCTCACTGGTACAATGTATAAAGGATATGGTTTCTTTTCCTCTTTGTGCTTTTAAGAATGCTTGGAAAGTAATTCCTAAGAATGAGTGGATTTTTTGGGTCTGTAGACTTGGTACTAGTTAGGCCTGGAGATATCTCCTCATGAAGTGTCACACTGAGAATGTGTTGAGAATAATCTATCTCCATCAAACTGTTACTGACCTTAGGAACTCTGAATAAAACTTATTTTGGATGATGCTTATGGTTTCCAGATTCCTAATAGCAGAAAATTACTGACTGGCAAATAAAATGAGTGCTAATGTGCGAAGGAAAACATAGGGGTTTTATATGTTATTGATGAAATTTCTGAAGAACAGTAATAAACATAACATAATTATCTGTTAATTTTATTTCTTGCATTTCTTGGCCAAGACAATTCTTTATTACTAAAATAATTATTTTTGCTTAAACATATTAATAAGCATTAGTTTTTCAGGACACAAAATACGTTTTGCTTACTGCAAAACTTTAACTGTGCTACTAATTTCAAGTTTTGAGTGTGTTATCTTTAATTTTGGTTGCTCTGGAGCATGTTGGCTGCTGTTAAGCACCTGTAAAAGGTATTGATCTAACAGGGCTAAAATGTGCTGTGAACCTGTGTATTTCCTTCATAACTTCAACGATAGTTTTGTACATACTTAATAAGAGTGTCCTTTATTTAGTAGCATTGGATCCAGCTAACTAGTCTGCTCTCCTGCTTTGCATATTACCGTGTGTGCAGTTGGCATCTCTCTGGAATTGTAACTAACTTCAGATTCAATACAATGGTTACGAATTCTGAATGACCGTTTGAATTTTATTTTTGACAGATCCCTCAATGGTGTGTTGACTACATGCGCTCATTACCTGGCCCGAAGAGGGGAGTGGCTTGTACCCAGCCCCGGCGAGTGGCTGCGATGAGCGTGGCACAGCGTGTTGCTGATGAGATGGATGTCATGCTGGGCCAGGAGGTTGGCTACTCCATTCGGTTTGAAGATTGCAGTAGTGCAAAAACCATTCTGAAGTAAGTATGGCAGCTGTCAGGTAAAGATATAACAGCATACTTGGAGGAAGGGGAATCACAGGGTAATATGAAGGGTATGAACAAAGTTAAGAAAAGAGTAATAAGGGAGTGACTCTCTGGATTGGTGCTTTGTGTCTGAGTGGGATAGAGACGCCGGGGCTGTAGCATGAGCTGAGAGAAACCTGAGGTGTGAAGAATGAATAGAGTTGAAAATGAATTCATTCCTCTTAAAGAAGTCACTGCACCCTATAGAAATTAATTTTAAATGATCCATAAAGAAGAACGTGATCTGAATAAGCATTTTATTGTTAAGGTATTGTTCCTAATTAAGTCCTTGAACATGCAGTTTTTCTTTGTTGTGCATTCAGCTGATGTCTTGTGTTGTGTCTTCTGCTCAGGGTACTTCTGGTGAAGTTCAGTAGCTTATTTCAGTGAAGAGAACTTCCCAAAGATTCAAAACATAGTCAGGAGTGTTTTACTTGTCAGCTGCTATAGATTCCTGGGCTGCCAGGAGCTAGGTGCGTTTAATACAGCATTTGAAAATTGCATTCAAAATGCTCAGTTAAAAACACCGTAGTGTGGTTCAAGGATTAATGCTTTTCTATCAAAAGATGTCTTCTCTTTGGTTGTACAAGTAGTTAAAAGGCTGGGCATACAGTTAATATGGAAAAAGAAATGTAACAGTATCAGAAAAGCAGGAAGTGAACAGATGATCTGCAGACAAGAAAGGAGAGCAATTGCAGTATATAAAAAGAGTATATCTTGAATTTTAGAGGATGTTTCCCCCCTTTTTTTCCTCTTGAGTTTAGGTGTGGAAGTCTGCCAGTAATAGTCTACAAACTACTGTAAATGTTACTAAACCTCGTTTCCCTTCGTTCACCCCTTCCTTTTTTTTAAGGCTTTCCCCCATAATCCCAGATTCCACTTACACTCTTACTTCCATTTGAAAACTTAAAATGGGCTTGTTACAGTGATGGAAGTAGTTTGCTGGTGTTCCTACTTTTAAAGAGTTAATTAAAAGCTTAGTTCAGGCAACCTAGTGAGTATGGAAGAGGGTTCTATATCCAGCCTAATAAACAGAATATGTGTTGGAATTGTTTCTGTTTGTTCAGGTATATGACTGATGGTATGTTACTTCGTGAGGCAATGAATGATCCTTTGCTGGAACGCTATGGTGTTATAATTCTTGATGAGGCCCATGAGAGAACACTGGCTACAGATATCTTGATGGGAGTTTTGAAGGAAGTTGTAAGACAAAGATCTGATTTGAAGGTCAGTAATCATGAAATCCAACAGCATCTCTGTTCTAGTTGCAGTCATATTGGATAAAGTATCTGTGTACTTACCGTTATCTGATTTTTATAATTGCTTTTTGAGCTATGATAATTATATTGGAAAGCTAACCCTAGGAAATTCTGAACGTGTTTTGTATTGAGGAAGCTCCTAGAAACAATATAATTGTAGCTTAACCTGATGTTTTGGACTTGGAAATTTTTTTAACCTTTATAAGAAGGGTGCTGTATTCATTCTTATATCACAGTCAACAATTTTACTTTCTTAAAATTAATTGCATGCATAACATGTCACAAGTTCTTCTAAATGTTGAGTAACTTCTTGTCCTCCAAATCTACAGGTTATAGTTATGAGTGCTACTTTAGATGCTGGAAAGTTTCAGATCTATTTTGATAACTGTCCTCTTCTAACTATCCCGGGTCGCACCCATCCTGTGGAGATATTCTATACTCCAGAACCCGAAAGGGACTACCTTGAGGCTGCCATTCGAACAGTGATACAAATTCACATGTGTGAAGAAGAAGAAGGAGATCTCTTACTCTTTCTTACTGGACAAGAGGTACTTTCTTCTGTTTTTTATTCATTGTTCCATACAGAAGCTGTTTTAAGTGACTTGGGTAGACTAAAACACTTAGTTTCCTTTTCTAGTTTATTATTTGAATGACTTGAAGTTTACCTATCATACGCTTTAGGTCCTTCAACATTGTACATATCTGTAATGTAAATGCTGTGCAAGGCCTTTCTAAAATGAAAAGTCTCATCAACTCAAGTACTTCAAAAGCAGAAACCCAGAGATTTTGTTTGTACTGTTAAGAACTCCAAAGATCTGGGTACCTGACGGTATCCTTGGTTTTTATTGAAAACATAGTTCTGTGCAATTCTGTACATATATTGTACAGCTTAAGTGAAGAATAACCATTTGGTTCTGCTACTTAGCTATTAGTAGTAGTTTTAATAAGAATGTTCAGGTTTTGGTTTTTTATTAATAGCTTTGAGTATTTGGCTGTAGACTTTATGTACCATAAATTTAGGGAGTTAGTTCTCAGAAATAGACTCAGTGTCCTGCAAAAAAGGATTGTATACAAGCACTTAAGCTAAACTGCATCGGGAAATGAGGCTGTTCTGGAAATTTTAAACACTTTACTTGAAATAAACCAGGGTGTTTTTTTAAGTCCTGGTCTTTTTTGAAGCTCTTTTGAGTGTCCATATTGGTAAATTGAAATGGAGAAGAGGTTAAAAACCCATTGGCACTTTGAACATTTGCTGGACTCAGTCAACCTAAATATGTTTCTAGTAGGAGCAGTGCAGCTAACAAAATGTTCTTCAACTCATTCTTCTTGCAGTTACTACTCTTGAAAAAATGTCTTTTAAGGGTTATGGAACAATTGAATGTCTTTCTTCTAAGCATGCACAACCTTAACTCTGCCAAGGGGGCAAAATGGTACAAGTAACTTGTGATGCTAAAGGTTCCCAGGCTTCTTGAGTAGACTTGCTAGTCATAAAGATATGTTGCCTCTTAGATGAGTTTTAAGACATTTGAATAAAATGTCTTCTGGCAGGTCATCTCCCTTAAAAAGCAAAGCAATGACTGTCACTGTAAAAGCAAATACTCTGATTTTTACATCTATCCTTCTTTGGTTGGAGTATTGCTGTAAGTTAAAGTACAGGTAATACTGTACAAAGAAATACCTTCAAGTGAGAGTGGCTTTGGAACCTACCTGCTTGGTTTTAGTTTGAAGTTGTAGTTGAGACTAGTTGGGTACTTAAATGTGTGAATTAGTGAAACAGCTGTTGCAGGAGGGTGTGAATTGGAGGCAATAGAAAGGAGCACTACTTTCTACTGTCCTGCTGTTTCAGCAGATTCTATTTTCTTAGCAAGATGCTAAATCAGGCTGGTCTTCAACCTTTCATGAAACACATATACATGGCCTTCTGATTTATGAATTATGTGCTTGCTACATCAGGTGCTATGTATTACTCGAAATAATCTGTTAAAACAATCACTGCAGAGCACGGGATTAGTGTCTTCCTTTGGTAAGTGGCTCTAGACTGTAGACCGGCCAGTGTACTCTTCTTTTGTATGAACAGGTTCTTTGATTTTCACTGGGTTGATTTGCCAGGACATAATGTATTATAACCAAATTCTGAATAAAATTCTGCACACAGTACATGCTACTAAGTGTATTTGTATAGTTAAATATAAAAAAAGCTAACACTGTATTACTGAATCACTTTTAAACGTGCATTGGTAAGCCAACATCCTCTGCTCTGGAGTCTGGAGTTCTCCAGTCCATGCGTCAGTTGATGGTACTACCCAGTGGCACTGGCGTTGACTGTGTGGAGCTAGTCTTAGTTTCAGTGGTTAGCATGAAATTCAAGTCCGATTTAGCTTCTATAGAGAAACTTGGAAGTACTTTAGACCTTTGGATTAATGACGATTTGGGACCTCTGTTGAGCATCATAATAGAGTCTCTGTGTGTATCACAGTTGAATCTAAAGTGGCATGAGCTGCTGTACTCTCAAGAATGGGAACGTGTGCTCTAGGTACCATTACCACTGTGTGCTTCAGGTTCATTAGGCTTAGTAGCTAGGCTAAAATTCATGTATGCTAGGCAGAAATGCTTTGTAGTTCTTTTGCATTCTTCAAAACAGTATGAACAGGGTGCAAGATTTTTTTTTTTTGGTCAGAAAGGTGCATGTATAAAGCTAAATGAAATAGCTTTATAAGGAAAGGGAAACATGCTTTAGCTGAAACAGTGCAAATATAACTTGTTCGGAGTTTAAGAGGATAAAAATGAGGTGTAATTGCAGTGGTCTGTGATAGAATGAGTAGCCTTATTGGCTACTGTCTTCTCACCCTAATGAATTTGAAGTAATTTCATATGGGAATTAAGATGGATAGCAGTTAATTAGCACAGATTAGTTAAGACATAGAGAAAAGATGAAACTTGGAGAGATAGCAAGGAAGATTCTATGTTGTCATGCCCAGAAAACTAAAAGAAACTTAAATGTGTTTGGAAACTAAAGGAGTCTTATTAGCCTGCTACTGGATGATGTTAAAATTGTTGTTAATGGTGCAGAAATGTGTATTCAGTAAAAATTCCCGTTCTGAATCCTTAAAGGAGCAAAAGTATATGATTACATTGGATGAACTGCTTTTAAGTCTGTAAGTTAAGTGGTAACAAAACAGGATGTTTAAAAGCAAAATTTATTGGGAATGAACATTGGACTTGTCCTACAGGCTTTGGAAGAAGGAAAACTCATTTGTTGCTTTTTAAAACAAACAACACCCCTGGTATATCAAGAAAACTTCAGAACACAGAAATAGTGTTCATGTTTAATACCAGTGTTCAAAAAAGGTAAATGTGGTGTATTGGGTTTGCATGGCCAAGCTTTGGTAGCAGGGTGGCTTCTTTGAGGAACTTCATCCATATCCAGCAGAGTTAATCCCTGGCAGCTCCAAAGATGGATGTGCCACTAGTCAAGGCTGAGCCAATGGTGGTAGTGCCTCTGTGATAACATATTTAAGAAGAGAAAAGACAAATTACTGAGCAGTTGTAATTGCAGCCAAGGAAGAGCAGGGTGACAACATGTGAGAGGAACAACTCTGCAGATGCCAAGGTCAGTGCAGAAGTAGGGGGAGGAGGTGCTTCAGGCAGCAGAGCTGGCATTCCCCTGGGGCTGATGATGCAGCCCGTGGTGAAGCAGCTGTGCCCCTGCAGTCCATGGAGGACACCTGTGCTGGAGTGGGTGGATGCCTGCCAGGAGGCTGTCACCACATCGAGGGCCTGTGGAGGGTGGAGCCCCCTCTGGAGCAGTCTGTCTTTGAAGGACTGCACCCTGTGGAAGAGTGACCCATGCTGCAGCAGCTTGCAGAGATCTGTTGCTCACAAGATGGACTCAGATCAGAGAAGTTAATGGAGGACTGTCTCCCTGTGGGGCATCTCGTGCTGGAGCAGGAGGAGGACTCCTTCCTGAGAAGCAAGAGAAATAACTTGTGATGAGCTGACCATAACCCCAGTTCCAGGTCTCCCTGTGCTGTTGAGGTAGGAGGGAGGGGTGAGTAGAAGGTGTTCTGAAGGTTTCATTTTACTTCTCATTATCATGCTCTGATTTTGTTAGTAATAAATTCAGTTAATATCTCTAATCTGAGCCTGTTCTGCATGTTGGTGGTATTTGATGAGTGATCTCTCTCTGTCCTTATCTCAGCTCATGAGCCCTTATATTTTCTCTCTCCTGTCCAGCTGCAGAGGGGAGTGATAGAGAGGCTTTGGTGGGTGTCTGGCATCCAGCCAGCATTAACCACTACACCTGGATAGCTCTTAAGCTAGGTTGCTTGTCATGAGTCACAGGCAAAATTGGAAACTGAGAGAGATTTTGTTTCACGAGGGAAAAGCATAATTGCATTTCAGTCAACATGTCTTTCTTAGACAGTAGGTGTTGTCAAACTTGTTCTCAGTCTTTAAGATTACAAACTTGGTAGTCTAGTTTTGTATATACAACATTTTTCAAGCTTGCGGATCTGAGAGGCAGCTGGTTTATTTTCTACTGGAGTTCTTCAAACAGTATTAGATTTTACACACCATTAAGATCAGTAATATGAGAGTAGGTGTAACATACTTAGAGATGAAACTTGTGGGGTGGGAAAGACAGAAATAATGACACAGAAACTGTATAGATCTGTCTTACAGAAGGGCATTTGCAAATGCCAATTGTGTTCTCTATCACCCTTCTTTCTTACAAAGCTAAATGTGTCATTACACATTTATGGGAAGGAGTCCAAGCTGCATCTGGAGATGTGAAATACAGATCAGCAGTGTTCTTGATTATAGATAAATACACCTAAAATTGTTACTGTGAAGCTCAGTATTCTAGAAAACTTTAAAGTGATATTGGTAAAACTAATGGTTTAGAAGAGTTACAAAATGCTTTTGTGTTTTGATAGAAAGTTTGGTAAATGAGGGTTTATTTTAAAGGCACAGTATTTTTATCAGAGTGAGACTGATTAAACTCTGGATTTGAGAGAAAACAGATACTTTCTTATACGGAAATTGAAGTAAAAATTGACCATTTTTTGTGTCAGTGGTTGTGGTCGGGTAAGGTTGAGGAAGTCTGTGTACTAGGCTAAAGTGAACACAAGTTGTCCTGTTAAGATTCAGATAGGAAATATTTGGGGGGTTGGGCAGTATGAACTGAAAGAAGAGCAGTAACACTTACTTGCTCTTCATTCATTTGAGATGTCAATATTAAATATTACAAATAAATCAGGTCAAAGAGATCCTGAATATGGAAATTATGCCAAGGCAAATTCAGTTTTGACTTGATAGAGCAGTTTTAGTTATGGTCAAGTGTTGACTTTTCCCATGTATTACTTTTTTTTGTCTGTGTACGTAATTTTGCAAAGTTTTGTTTCGCTCAGTTTGTATTCAGAGGTCTGAAGTGGTGCAGCTCTGGTGCCAGTTCTTACTGCTGTTTTGTCTTTTTAGCTTGTAGCACACTTTCATTTCTAGAGGAAGAAAAAGGAATTAAGGAAGTTCTATGCAGGCTTTGAGGACAAAGGCTGTATTTCTAGAAAGGTTCATGTCATCAAAGCCAGATGTCACTAGCTGTGCCTTGCATGTGATGGAATTTAGAAAGGAAGAGGTTAAGGTGTCTTCCAAATGTTTCTAGGTTGCAAAGTACTTCCTACTTAAGCATTTGTTTCCTTTGCCCCATATTCATTTTACACAAGGTGAAATTGCCTTACTGTTTTTTGGCATTGGTTTCCTTTGGGCTTTAAGAGTAATGTCTGTTCGACCCGTGTGTCCAAGATGAACCTAAATCTAACTGTGTAGTGTAGCAGCTGATCTTCTGTAGATAAGTCTGTCATCTCCTGTTTAAAAGAGTTTAAAGTGTGTTTTAACTGGAGCAGTCTTGAAATTTTGCTCCTCCTGTGAGATAAAGTGTACCAAATGCAGGGTCAGCTGAAGAAAGGTGTTCTGCAATAATGTTCCCAAGGACCATGTTTACAAAATCACTGAACTCTGTTTTGCATGCCAAGTGCTCAAATTGTCCCATTGAGTGTGCTTAAATGACATCACTAGTCACCATCTTTTTGTAGAAAGGGTTTTTGTAAAGATGAGATGCAGCATAGATCTTCGGTTGACTGGAGCCTGGCCAGCAAGTTCACTGGCTGTTTGCATAGAACAGTCTGGCCTGTGAGTTAGAGTGAATGCTGGCACTGGAATTACTTTGGCTTAGGGTAACTTGTGGTCCATCATTCAGTTACTGCTGTTTAGTATCAGTGTAATTTCACTGTACTTTCTCAATGGCAGCACAGATGAGTCTTGCAGACAAACAGAAGGCAAGGATTGCTAGATTTGCAAGAGCGGTGTAGCTCGGTAACTTGAGGCCACAAATACTCAAAGGAATGGGAAATGCTGAGGGGACTGGGTCTATTCAGCCTTGAGAAAAGAAGGCTTGGGATAGATCTCATCATCATGAGCTGGTATTTAAAGGGTGGCTACAACATACATGGAGACTCCCTGTTTACAAGGAGCCACATGAAAAGATAAGAGGTAATGGATAAAAGTTAATCCTGATGAGATTGTGATTAGACATAAGATGAAAAATTTTCACAATGAGAATAATCAACCATTGGAATAAACTCCCAGGGAAAGTGGTGAATTCCACAGCACTGAATATGTAGGATGCAGCTGAAAAGGGAGTTGGGCCATCTTGCCTAGACTGTGTTTTTGGTAAGAAGGGTTGAATTAGATGATCCTCAAGGTTCCTTCCAGTCGATTCTGTGAACTGCATTGCCTCTTGTCATTCTGGGTTTCCTTTATGTTTGTGGGTTTTGGGGTTTTTTTTTGCCTACCATGGAACTTGTAGTGGAACTAGTAAGAATAATGTATTTTTTTCAGCACAAACTTGCTTCTTAAAGACATGGTGCACTAACTCAATAATATGTGCAGCTGCTCCTGTAATATTTTTCTGTTGTTCATGGTCTTCAGTATGAGCATCTTACTTTTGACTGCAAAAATGCCATCAGGAAAAGAAATGGAAGGGAATTTCTGCTGAGCATTCAGCTTGAACGTGTAATAAAGACTTCATTTTCAATAGCAGAAAAAAGTAATGTGCATGATAGACAAAATCAGTCTCTTGTGTGATTAATTTTATACAGCTCTTTTTATATGAACTGCTTATAATACATTCAAATCCTTACTTTTTGATGCAGAGCTAGGGTATGTTAGGTATCGGAGGAGTGAGATGATACAAAGCAGTGGAAATATGTTATTGGAGGCAGCTGATAAGGTATTGGCTTGTGGTTCATTTACTTCCAAGGTTCTCTTTGCTACATGTTTTGACACAGAGCCTGAGGAACCAGGAACTGGCACAGACAGTCTTTAAAAGTCATACCTGGAAGATTTTTTTGATAAGGCTTTTGTAAGTTGGGTTTTTTTTTTAGGGGGAAAAAGTGAGTATTGCTAAATACTACTTAGTACTACTTTGTTCATTACATGAACAAAGTCCTGTTCGTGCTTTCGGTCTGGTTGGTATTTACTAGTACACATCAGAGGTGGTGGTGGGGTGAAGCTTTAAGCATTAGTTCTGTAAGCAGTAGTCTTGAAGTTAAACCATGGGAAAAGTTACGGTCCTCTTGGTTTCAGTGCCAGCATTCTGGGAGTTCAGGACTCATTTGTTTTGTCAACAGGCTTCATATGCAAGTTTACTTCTGGGCTGGTGGGCTTTTGAATTTCTAACCACAGAAAAAACACAGCTTCAGTGAGAGGAGTAATAGTGAATCCAGGTGTTTCTGGGCTTTTTTAGGCACTAGCCATTAGCCTGCCTTTTGTTTGGATGAGTTAAGATGGAATAAAATTTCTCTGAGATTTAGGAGGCATAACTAATCTACTTACTTTTATGTGAAACTATAGATGGCTACACTACTGTTTCTTATAAATGGAAGGGAAGCTGTGCACCTTGGTCTTGCTTTGTTTTCTAAACAATAAAATGCTAAGCATTGATTCCCATACAGACTTAGGTCTTGCACAAATGGATGTTGATGTTAAAGTCCTGAAGCTTTTTGGGGTCTTAGAATTGTTTACTGACATTTAGGCTTCTGAATTAAATTCACCTAATTTGACAGATATTCTAAATATTGCCTGTTGTCCACCAGTTATTTGAAAACAAAGCAGCCTGCTCAAGTTTTTGTCCAGAATCACTCTTAAACACACCGATTTGTTGGAAGGAACACCATTTCAATTAGCTTAAATTTGATTAAATAATAAAACTATTTTCCTGATTGCAACTTTTTTTTTCTTTTTCAAGCTATTTTTACTTGGATGTAAGTTCAAAATAAAAACTTGAATGTCAGTTGGATGTTGAGGTGACTTTGTTTTTCCTGGTTGAGAAATATTCACCACCCCATTACCTAATTGGTCACTAGTATATATAAAAAGAAATAATTTCTCTTTATTGACTGTAGTCTGTTTTGGAAGCTTTTCCAAGGAAAAGCACTTAAGGTGCTGATGGTGTAGAAGAATGTTGAGGACTCCATTTTAATGTTCAGAGTGTAGTACTGTGGGGTTCTTAACTGCTGCTTGATTCCAGTTTCTGTAGTGTTGCAGCTTAGCTGTAGCTATTGCCTGTGTACTGTAAATTAATTTTGATGGGATCAAGAGGAAGTTTCTGGAAACTTTAAAGTACTTGAGATGACTGCCTGGGACAAGTCTGATTACTGGGTTTTGTGAAGTACAGATGTGTTGTGACACTTGCAGCTTGAGAAAAATGAGAAATTGTTAGTGTAATCTCTCCTCTTCTTGTGGTCTGCTTGCTTTTTACCTTCTGGTAGTCAGCTCTTTTTAGAATGAGTGCACCAATGGACACATTAATTGACTGTGATTTTACTGAGAACTGTCCCTCAAATATTAGTCCTAGGAAGTCTTGTTTGTGGGGAACTAGGATCATCTTGTAATGTCAGCATTGCTAAAAGTCTCATGATTTTGTATGAGACTTTTTAGGCCTGTTTTCTTCTTTAACTCTGAAGCAGGTCCTTGTGCTGATGCACTGGGCATCGTGGGTCAAGTGTGGGTCCTTTGATCCTGTGTCTGTTTCTACTTCTGTACTCCCTTACCTACTATCTCAGGTAGTCACTGTAATAGTTCAGGATTTTGAGGAATCTTTAGGGTGTCTTCTTTTGTGCAGATTGTTGCAATAGTCTTTCTTCTGGGAAAGGGTTGTATAATGAATTTGTTTGGAGTAGATCGTGTACAAATATTTAGAGGTGTGTGGTTTTTTTGTTTGTTTTTGAAAAGCCTTTAATACTTAAATAAAGTGTGATGATTGCATTAGAATTCCTGAATCTTTAAAGGATTAAAGATAGGATTGCATCTTCAACTGTATGTCTCATATTTCTGGGTTTAAATATCTTCATGTGATACAAATCTTGAACACTCAAAGGTATCCTTAACACTTTCAAACTATAGTTACTACACATAATCCTTCTATCTTATGTGCTTGCAGATGCCAGTTTTGGTCATCATCTGTGTGTGAGTCTGGATACAGTTAGAATCATAGAATATCCTGCACTGGAAGGAACCCACTAGGATCATCCAAGTCCAACTCCTGGCCCCATACAGGATAGCTGCAAGGGTCACACCCTGTGCCAGAGGGCTTTGTCCAGATGTTTCTTGACTGTGGCAGGATTGGTACTGTGAGGACTTGTGTGAGGAAGTAGATGTGCTAGTAATAGATGTACTGAAGTAGGTACACTGTTTTCTGTTAGTGGTAAATAAAAGGAAACCACTCTTCCTTTCTAAAATTAAAACTACTGCTATTAATGAATTCACTTTTACTGTCTTCAGACGAGTGACAGTGGCTCTTGGTGTTTTGCATCCTTCTTAAAGCAGTTTGTGATGAGAAGTCCATAGCTATCTCTGCAAATCTGCAAATACGGCATCTCTACTTTGAAGTATTCTAATGAGTCCTCATTAGAGAAACTTTGAAACTACATTGGTAAACTCTAGGAAGAATGAAAACTTTTATCCCTTCTGAAAGTTGATCAGTAGCTGCATACACATGTCCTGAAGAGTGTAGTGCTTTTGTTTTTCCTTGCTTGCTTGTATTTTACCTTTCCTTAAGTATAAAACTGTCCTGTAACCTTTAGTCATTACTATTGAAGACTAAGTATCCTGTCCAGCATCACAGCTTTCTCAATTGCACAGTATAATCTGTATAAATTCCATGAATGATGTTGTGACCTTCAGACCAGGAACTAAGGTCTGGGCTGTATTTTTGTTTATATTAAATATTTAACTCCCTTAAAACTGGGAGGCTATTGCTGAACTTGAAATGAGGTTAGCAGAACAACGGCACTTAGACCTGCATAAAAAATAAGCCAGTAAGTAGTGGCTCAGTTTCTTGTATACCCCTTACATTTTTTGCGGATGTGTTGGATTTGCTGGTGAAGTGCATGGTTTTGGTAAATATATGCAGCTCTCCTTAACTGGCAGTGCATTACTCGACAGCATTAGGCTTACTCTTAAAAGGGCTCTTGGACATCAAAGAGCTTGGCTTTTACCATGCTTACATTAATTGTATACACTGATCAATACAGAACAAGTATTGTCTGTGCTTCTTTAAAATATACTCAGTGCATTTGTGCTGAGAATTTAAATATCTCTTTAAAAACAAGTGGAAGACTCAGATTTGGTGGAGATCTACATGAATTTATGATTTCTTAAAAGGAGACTGCTTTTGGCTTTCAAATCACAATTTAAAGCACTCATTTTACAGAACCTTTAGGTTAGCAGTTCAATATAGTTGCTTTAGAGTCTGAATTATCACTTCAACATCGAGCTAGTGAATGTGGTTAATGGGGGGGTCTCCCCTCTTTTTCTCAGAGTATGTTGTAATAATTATTTTTGCTTTTGCCTACTGTTGCTTTTTGTCATGACTTTACTCTCCATTCAGATGGAAGATTGATAGTTGGTCGTGTGTCTCTTACACGAGTGAAGGTTCTGTTGTGATTTCTAAGTTGAAGATAATGAATAGTGTTACTCATTAACCTAAATTTCTGTGCACTCCTAATTTTCCTTAGATATTGTCATAACTATTGGTCACCCAGCTGGCTTAAATGTAGTAGTTTCAAAATGTATTTAAAACAACTGGTCTGTGTTTTGTAAGCAGAAAATAGGCTAGAAAATACTATGGTGAAAAAAGGCGTAAAATATCTTTCGTCTTCAGAATATTGCACTGATTTTTCTTAAGCTTAAATGGGATTTCAGTTAATTTTAAAGTAAGATCTGAAACATGGGATTGAAAAGGTTTGGTTTTGAGTATCCATGTTTATACTGTAAAGGTGTTTGTTCTCATTAGGTACAATGAAGCAAATCTTCCATATAATTGCATTAGTGATATGTGACATTAAAGCTTAATTGGCTTATTTTAAATATCTTGCACATCAGTTTCCTTCAGATTGTGAAAATTGAAAAGGTCATGAGTGCAGTTTAATATTCCAGGGTGAGAGATTTCAATTTTAGTACAATTTGTAGAGATTTAATTAGGAAACATGACTAAAAGAAAAAGGATGTTGAATGCAAATTAGGCTGTTCATTAGAGTATAGAAGCTGAAACATCTTGAAGTATTGTGGAAATTTGATTGCAGATTCAGTCAGCACCTTGATTGATTTTTTTTTTATTTTTATTTTTTAAAGTAGAATTGTAACTGTTCTTCAGGGTGTATACTTAATCTAATTGTCATAAGCGCTCTAAATATGCATCCTTTTTCATGCAATTCTGTTCTAACCAATTTTTGTTTTGTTTTGCAGGAGATTGATGAAGCCTGCAAGAGGATAAAACGTGAAATTGATGACTTAGGTCCTGAAGTTGGTGACATAAAAATCATTCCATTGTATTCCACCCTTCCTCCACAGCAACAGCAAAGGATATTTGAACCTCCCCCACCAAAAAAACAAAACGGAGCAATTGGAAGAAAGGTAAATACTAAGCTCTGCTCTGTAAGTAGCTATGCACAGTTACATGGGTCATGAAATACGACTTCCACCTCCATTAAATATATTTGTACAGCAACAAGTACAAAGGGGTTTTTTTATGAAGCCTTAAAATTGCAGTATTTTATCACATTAGAATTTTTAGATAACTTGAAATCTCAGTACAAATCAAAGTTCTGTCATCCATCTATATAGGGTCAGGATGTTGTGGTAACAGTCTAATTTGACTGAACGGAAATGGCATTCATTTAAGTTTCATATGTGAAATATGATTTATGTGGAGGGTGGGATTTTTTCCATAAGTAATTGTTTTGAGATGTGCCTTTGTTTATTTGTTTTGTTTTGAGACAATTTAGGCTGTTTCTTTGGGGTAGGTTGTCAGGCAGGTTTTATCTGTTTCTTAAGGATTGAGAAGGTGCAAGTTAAAACAACTATGCTGAAGTTCAATGTTTGTATTTTTGTAGTAATAAATGAGGAATTGAGGCTCCTTCATTAGGCAGAATCGAGGGAAAAACTGAAAACCTTAAAATGCCATGGTAAATTTTCTTCATAAAATTAATGTCAGTGCTCACAATAATCCATTGTAAAGCTGTGTGTTGTATTAGAAAAGGAGTCATATTAAAACTTTCTAAAACAAAACTCCTACTCTACAGAACTGGCAGTCACAAAGCTAAGATTTTGAAGGTCAAAGCTGAATCATACTATGTGCTCTAGGCAGAGTTTGTTCCTTGATTATTTGTTGTTTTTGTGCAGTGCAATGCATGTAGAATACTAGTGACAAGCTTCTAGTGTTCTGGAAGAATAAATCACTTATTAAATTTAGTGAAATTATCTTTCTTTTCCTGTAGAAGTCGGTTGCAGAAAGCGTTCTGTCTAAAATCGTGAAACTAATGCTGCAAAAAATTGTATTTGTAAATGACTTAAATGAATGAAATTGCTTTCACATAATAAGCGATAGCTGTGTATTAAATTAAATTTTCACTCATGTTTAAAACTCTGCCCCTCAAAATAGGCAGGTTTTGGTTTTCTGCATAAGATAACAACTGCAGAGCATAGTTTTTGTTATGTTGAGATGACAGCCAGTACCAGTCTCTGAGAGGAAGACACTCCTCGTGTAGCAACTGTTTTACTACAAGAAAAGTTATGCTCAAAAGATAGAGGCAAAAGCAGGCACAAAATGTAGGTAACAGACCTCTGAAGTTAATTTCCTCTTTGCCTGCTTTGGCTGAAATATTCTGGCTTCCATGTTTTACTTTTTATCTCCATAACAAATCTAACTATGAGTGAAAGTGTGTATGTGTTTTAAATTTTTCAAATGTTGCTTTAGTTTCAGTTAGTCTTAGTGATTAAGGTATGTATAGTAAAACCATGTGGTACTGTGCTTGTCTCTTTAAGAAAATGTCTGTTTTCATCCAGTCCTTTGTGGGAGTTGATCCTAGATCTTAGAACCACTGAGGAGGGAGCTAGTAGGTGATCTGCATCCTTTCAAATGCTCTAATGGTCGTACAAGTGTAAGCGAAATGCTTGCAGTAAGTGCATAAGATCTCCTGAGCTTTAACTCTGTGGAATGAGAGATGCTGGAAGTAGTGTGGCATTTTGCTGTAGTAGTGATGGTAACAGCTAGCAGTGATGCAGCTTGACAGCTTCGCACTTTTTTTGTCGTCTTTGAGCTAAGAAAGCAGCTATTTTTGTGAGAAGGCTTATGATTACAGACAAATACTGTGAACTAGTGAGAATGTTCGGGTTTTTTTTAAATTCAGGAGGATGGCGATGACTTAATATTTCTGTTATCCTATGTTAAAGACTCCTTGTCATCTTATATCCCTTCTTTTCAAACTGGGTTCTAGTTTGTTTCATCAATCTTAAGCATTGCTAATTAATATATATGCAATGTAGATATATTTGTACATGTAGATACTACATATATTTTAATATTCAAAACAAAGTTTTTAAATTAATCTCAAACTTCAAAACTAGAGCTAAGAGTATTTATAATTTATTTTATATAGTTCAGCTCTAATTTCAATTGTTTGATGTTTGGGTGACTTTGTACTTTGGTTTAGATTTGAAAGATATAATTTCTTCAACCTTTTTAAAAATGTCTTCTGTTTTTACAGTTACTGTCATTTTTCAAGCAATGTGACATTAACAAATGATATCTATATGTGCAACAGAATTCACTGTGTAAATAACTTTTTTCCTACTACCTTAGGAAAGTTCTGTATAGATTAAGCAAATCCAGGTACAAAAATTGCTGTACTGCTGTGGACTAAGCATACTAACTGTATTAAGTTCCTGATATTGAAGGGTCCTAATAGAAATAAGCGGTTAAAAGCAGGATAAAAACCTCTTGCCTCTGCTCTGTAATTAGGATTTGAAGGATCTGGCTGTGCATGGTTCTGTACATTAGCAGAAACAGAAAAACACATAACTTAAATGAGGTATACTCTAAAGCTAAATGTGGATTGACTAGATTTTAATGTGAGAGTGTGAGTTTAATTTGTATATTTAATGCATCACGAATTTTGAATGAAAATGTATAGAGATTTTGCACTGATATTTGTAGCTGTTATCTCTTGACTAATTTGTGCAGGTTACCTGTGAATGACGTGTACAGTATTTTCTGTTTGTTTGAGGAATTCTAAGTAGCATGTCATTTTAGGGTGAAACACAGTAATTCTGTCAGTGTGTTTTCTACCAAAGTACTGCTTTGAATATATTGTAGTGTTTGGGCAAGCTTAGACCTTAAGAAGAGACCAGCTGAGTGTGATAAGTAGCTGACTGGCAAAGTGATCAGCCAGCAGGAAGGGAAATCAGTAGTCACTGCCCTCATTGTAATTCTCAACTAAGTATTAGAGGTCTCTCCAGTTTTAATTGATAAACTGAAAGCAGTGATGACAGAATGCTCTGAAATTAGGAAGTGAAGGGTAAGCACTTTTGATGACGTGCTGAACAGTTTTTGGTTTTTTCCTGAGATAATGACATGATTCAGTGTGGTTATTGTCGGGATGAGAGCTAATTATATCCATAGCCTGCTACTGCATCGCTGGACATAAAAAATTTAAATGGTGGCAAATCAAGCCTTGAAACTCTGATAAGTCACCTTTGCTTTAATTTTTGCGTATGACTTAACCTTCTGAAGGGCTAAGAATGTAACATTAAAGATACATAAAGATGTTTGAATATCTGGTGATAGAAAAAGTAGAAATAAAATACGTATTAATGATTTTAGCTGGTAACAGCTTTATTTCAAACCAAATAAAAGAAAATGCTGTGCTGGTAATATATATAACTTTCAGTGTAATGTTATCTAACCAGTTTACCCTGCTCAGGCTTTCAGAAAAAGGTAAAAACCTAGAATTAATAGATGATGTTAAAGGATTTCAGTATAATTTGTCATTTTGTACCAGTGATGTGAGAAATTTGAATAGTGGTTTCTTAAGTTAAATTCTTGCTCTTTCTCAACTAACATTTATGTTGTTAATAGACCCATAGGGGAACACAAAACAGTAGGTGAAAATTACGTTCTTTTCACTAGAAGTTGCTCTGGTTGATTTCAGATCATCCTGTGAAAGTTTTGGAGTACAGCTCTGGTAGTTATTGATAAAGTGATGGAAAGTTTACTGAAAGTTTTTTGTGCAGAGACAAAATTGGAGCTCTTCATCTTCAGGAGGAAGTAGTTTCATTTAGTTGTTTGGGTTTTTGTTGGTGTTTTTTGACAGGTTGTGGTGTCCACTAACATTGCTGAGACATCATTGACAATAGATGGCGTAGTGTTTGTGATTGATCCTGGCTTTGCAAAACAGAAGGTAAGTACTATTATTTTCACTTTATAGTAGGAAAGTGGATGGAATCTGGTTTGCTCAGGCTACTCTTCGCTTTGCAAACACTGACAGGTCTTTTTCCAGTTGAAGTCTCGAACGTGGTTGGTTTCGATTTGTTTCTAACTTATGATTTTTACGGTTTGCACAAACTTTAGATAGAATTACTTTATTTTTTTAAAAAAGTGAGAATTTTGTTTTAGATTTGGAATATAGTTTTTCTACATACTATAGGAAGTGTAGTTGTTTACTGTGTGTCTATATTCAAGCACAACAAATTGTAAATAAAAGTAAATAAATGTAAATGAAAGTAAATAAAAGTGGTTCTAGAAGCCTGATCTTTTAAGTCACCATAGAAAGCTCCAGCATTAAAATGGGAAGAAATAATCCCTGCTATTTCATGTCAGTATTTATCATGTACTATTGCAGCCCTGAAGATTGTAATCAAGCTCCTATTGTGGTTCTTGGAACACCATAGGGTGTTCAGGGGAACTGAAGTAGCTTTCCTAAAGTCAATCCAGTAACTACATAAAATATGAATCTCATTGTCTTCATTTGTTTTTTTTTCACTAAATGCAGCTTTCTTTATAACTTGGTTTCTTAGTCTTTTCCTTTAATGATGGTACACATTGTTAGTCTTTCTAATGTTTGCAAAATGAGACAGACGCACAGAATGTGAATACAACCAGTGCGCTTTTGTGAACAAATTTCAATCACCATTGAGGTGGAATTTTATTCGCAAATAATTCTTCTTACAGAAGTTATTCTTCCGGTATAAGAACTAAGGTTTCTGTACGTATTTTATACTGAATCATACCAGAAAGGTTTTTAAACATGGACCAAGAATGTCTTCAGCCGAAACTACTGTTCGACTACTGCCTTTGTTTTCAGAGTATTCCTTTCCATAAGCCCTATGGAGTTGGCAGGGCTGCTGTTTAGGTATGACTGCAGTGGAAGTTCTGCAGTAAATACCAGCAGATGTTTTGTACTGTGATAGTCTGCATGTACTCTTGAAATACACTTTCCTTTTATCATCAGCCTGATATTTACAGTTCCATAAAACCTTAATGTTAGATTTTTCTGATCTCTAGAATATGATTATTCAACCTCGTAGTTATATCAAGACAACATTTTAATGGGATTTTTGACCATCATGAGTGTTTAGCACTCTGTAGAACAAATTGGACACATTACTTTTGCCATGAAAATCTTATCTAAAAGTACATTTAAGAACAGGGGGCCTGGCAGGAGTTGCTGTTAACAGATGAATAAAAAAATGCTGTTCTCTAGGCAGTTGTATTTGAAGTCCTCCAGCATCCTTTGTAGCTAGTTTTTATTTTCAGATACATACAACTTGTGCAGAAACTGTGTTTAGAAATAAGTTTAAAGCAGTTTAGATAGTTGTCCTATCTATGAACATTTTTTATTATTTTACCTTCTGTACTGCTCTGCCTCTGTTTTGAACTAGGTGTACAATCCTCGTATCCGAGTGGAGTCTCTCTTGGTGACTGCCATCAGTAAAGCGTCTGCCCAGCAGCGAGCTGGCCGTGCTGGTCGTACTCGACCAGGCAAGTGCTTCAGGCTTTATACAGAGAAAGCCTACAAAACTGAAATGCAGGTAAGATTGTGGTTTTTACATTGTGTTTATAACAATGTCTGATTCAGATTGTTGAGATCTGTGCTATTAAACAATATTAGAATTTGAATGCTTCTGTAGTATAAAATGTCTGGAAGAAGTGTTACAAATTTTCTTTTTTTTTTCCCCCTCATCCCCCTAGGACAACACATACCCTGAAATTTTGAGGTCTAACTTAGGATCTGTAGTATTACAGCTCAAGAAGCTTGGTATAGATGATTTGGTGCACTTTGATTTTATGGATCCTCCAGGTATCTCTTTCCATCTTTCCAGTCTTTTTTTTTGTGACTACTTTATGTAATGACAACATGGAATAAATTCTCACATTGTTTTTTTCTGTTTTTTAAAATTGTAATCTCTAAGGAATGTCTTTTGTTTATTCTGAAGTTTAGTGCTCTGTGTCATATCCAAGCAAGCTTTTTCTTTCTGTGTAAGAGCTCCTAGTGGAACCAAGAAAGCTACTGAAAGCCTCTTGCCTTAGAGAATAAGACAAAATTCTTAGCATTAGAAAGTCTGTTTGAGGGTTTTTTACTTACCACCTTGAGTACACATTCTAATTGTGCAGTCAGTTCACAACTGTTTATAAATAAAATGGGCTGGCATTTTTAAAGCTGTATACATGGTTTGGCTCAAACTGTAGTTTATATGCATCTTCTAAGTGTTAAATCTTCATATATGATTCAGAAATAACTGGGTTATATTTCAAATCAGAAATGTAAATCAGTCAAAATAAGTGCAAATAAATGTAAATCACCTATATAAATTGTTGTTTTTTCCTGTAACATAGAAGTGTGTAAGTTTTAAATATTTCTACAGAACAATTAAATTCTTTGTTCTGTGCAACACGTATGATAGCTGAGCAGAAAGACTTTTAGATTTCCTTTTATTTTTCTTTAGGGCTTAATACTGACTGTGTGAGGAATGCAAGAGAAAGATAAAATTCTTACTGGCTTTCTGAAAGACTAGGTATCTGGAGTTGCCATTGCTGAAATTTTAGGACTATTGATCTATTTAGTATGGAACAAGGGAAAAAGTATCTGCAGGGAGAAGTGATATTACTGATACTGAATATTTGACAATGCCACTGCTGTCTGAATTTTGAAAAGCAGTAATCTTAAAATATTCAAAGCTTGTGATTAAGTTTAAAGCTTTTCTAAGTGTTCCCTCCCTGCCGCCCCCATTCATTCATGCTTGGGTGTGGATTGCTGGATTTGGTAACAGTTTTGCATTTGGATGCTAGTGAATGGAGGAAAAAAAAGGGAAAAAAAAGAAAATAAAAAGATGTCTAATAAGTCTGTGCTTCCTCAGTTTTTGCTGATTCAGAGCCATTTGGTTAATGTGTGAATTTACATTTTTTTTTTTCTTTCAGCTCCTGAAACTCTGATGAGAGCTTTAGAGCTTTTGAATTATCTGGCTGCTTTAAATGATGATGGAGACTTGACTGAGTTGGGGTCCATGATGGCTGAATTTCCATTGGATCCACAGCTGGCTAAAATGGTTATCGCAAGCTGTGACTACAACTGTTCTAATGAGGTCCTATCTATTACTGCTATGTTGTCAGGTAATAGCAGGAAAAGAGAAACTAAACAAATTGCAGATCTTCAGTTTGGGGAAAGTTTAATTTTCCCACATCAGAAAAATAACATAAATTTAATAAAATTAGAATTGCTTTTAAAAACTTCATATATGGGTTCAGTTATTATGGATTTATGTAGAGACCTTGAAGCTAGTGAGTAGTAATGTTGAAAACCGGTGCATAAAATTATTTAAGAGTTTGATCTTAACAGCATTTAAAAGTATATATATTTGAATTGTTGGGGGTGGAGAATCAGACTAGTGGAACAGAAAATTCTGTTTAGGTTCATAGTCAGGTCCAGAAATGTCATCTTGGCCACTAATTTTTAAGGCAGTAAAATCTATTTTGTGTTGTGCATTCTTCTGCACTTCGATAAATCAGTCTTCCCAAAGAGGTTAGAATATAATTTATATTAAATCGTAATCTTGTACACGATACATTTTTCAGTCATTAAATGGTAAAACTGGAGAACAGTCAGTACTTTCAAAGGGGAAAAAAGAAGTTTGGAAGGAAGATGTATCTTTATAAGAATTAACTGAGGTGTACAGTTGTACTCTGCTGCTGTTACGTGAATAGCTTTGTGTTGGAGCAGAGCTGCTTGCTGAGAGAGCTTAATGAGAGGAAAATGTTACCAAGCAAACCTTGTATTTAATTTCCCCACAGTGTAGAACTGACTTTGTTTCATAACCAGAGATCATAGGACAAGCAGCAGGTTTTAATCTGTTATGAAATGTTACTTACTCATAAGTACTGTTTTCTGGTTTTGGGATGTTGTAATTTATTAGGCTCTCCACAGTGCAGGTGTATTGCTGACATACTTAACTTGGTTGGATAGAGCAAAAAAAAGTTTTGACTAAGTGTAAAATCTATTGCTTCAGTTTAGCCTTACAGTATATTTATGTGAAAGTTTTTAAGAACAAGTTAAAATGTTTGTTTCAGAGTTATGATTGTTCAGACTCAGAGCAGATGGGCAGGGCAGAATCATAATATTTTTCTTGAATTAAATGGTAGGTTTAATTGCGGAGGTGGTGGTAGGTTGGTGCCTGTCTTTCTCTTCTCTTCTCCCTTCTCCCTCCAGTATCTACTATAGAACAAGTCAGTTTAGTATTTTTGTTCATGGCCTTCAACTGATTTGCCTTATTCCTTTTCCAGTTTACCTTTTCCCAGGCCATGATACCTTTGTTTTAAACCCCAGGATAATGATAAATAAGTTTTGGGGGAAAACAAAAAAATGGATTGAAGCTGGTTAATGTATGAGTCTTAACTAAACACTACTCTTAAAAACCCATAGTCCTGGTCGTTGTGTGGGCTGTTTCCCAAATAAGCACTTTAAATCAGCGACCTAATAGTATATTTCGGTGCATTAAGTGCACATAAAGATTGTCAGGTTGTTGATAGCGATCCATGTATTTAGTTTGGACTGAACGGGAAACTAGGTAACAGAAAAGAGCAAAAATAGCATTCAATAAATGAGCAGATTAAATGATTATACTACATTTAATAAAAGCCATGGTGTCACACTGTGGTATGAACAGTAGTATTATTTTTCAAAACACTTGAGTTAAGGCAGTGATAGAATAATCTGAATTTTGCTTTTATTAGTATGAATTAGAAATTAAAATACACTTGATATTATCTCTTTTTTAAAATGCAGGACCCATTATACAGGGTGTTTATTTCACACCTGCATTTCCATTTTTTTTAATACATTGGTCTTTGTTGATTTGTTACCATGATTCACTGTTACAGTGTGATTTTTTCTTTTTCTCAAGTTGCATCTGGTATTCAGCTCACACTGTCTAGTGCTTTGGGGCTTTTATGCAAATTTAAGAATAAAGAAAAGCTACCTAACACTGCACAAAAAAGCCCTCATTTGATAGGGATACGTCATATGCAAAGAGGTGTTCTCATGTGATTGCAGGGCTTCAGTTAATGAGAAAACTAATGTAGTCCCAAGCAACTGGAAAAATATGAAAGATTTTTAGTATTTAATCATTAATTTTACTGAAATGTAACCTCTTAAAAAGCACACCTACTTAAAACCAAACTGATTTATTTTCTGGTATAGAATATAAAGTAAATCACAAAATGGGTAAGGTTGGAAGGAATCACAGTACGTGACCTGGTGCAACCTCCCTGTTCCAGCAGATCTCTTAAAAATCTTTCAGGATATTGTGGATTGATACCAATCTTACAATATACTATAATGTTGACAGACCATGAATTAAGTTGGCTGCAACACTATTTATGGTCTTTTCTAGTTTGTGTCTGGAAAAGAAATGGTAAAACATAATTTTTGGATGAAGTGAGATGAATCAGATGTATGTAAGAGAATATAATGATAGTGAAAGTTCATCATGTTGCATTCTTTGATATATGTATATATTTTATTTGAAGTAGTGCCAAAGGACGGTTTAACCTTCCACCACTACCGCTACCATCACAGCCTTTAGACTTACTAATATCTTCATTCACATGTTTCTGTATCCCAGTGCTGATAGCAATACCATATTGGAAGAGACTTGACTGGTGTGTTCTGTCTAGCAACAGACTTGCAGTAATCAAACCTCAAGTTGGTTTAGACCGTGCTAGTACACTGCAGTTTCAGAACTATTTACTTTGTCTGTAGGGGTTTTCTGAAGAAGCAAATTTGCAATTCAAGAGTTTCATTCCATGGGGTACTAGCTCCTGGTGGAGCTATCAGCACTGGATTTGAACTAAGATTTGTTTAGCCTTCCAGTCTGTGTAGGTAACCTTGATGGCCTTCAGACTAGAGATTTTGATGTGTACATATAATTCTATTAAAATAATCAGGTACTCTGTAGCTTTGAAACCCTCTTGTCTTACAGATGTGGTTAGGTGTTGATGTACCAAATCAAGGTAGTAAACAGTCCAAGATGCAGTTGGAGGCCATCCTGCCCTGCCCTATGCTCTGTGAACTGACCTAGCTAGGCCTTGTTCCTCTATCTGTGAATGCGTGACTCATCGATATGGGCGTTTGTGTTGGGCCCATACCAACCTTGTTTAGTCCCACAGTGTTTTGTTCGCCCCACGGAAGCAAAGAAAGCAGCAGATGAAGCCAAGATGAGGTTTGCCCACATTGATGGAGATCATTTGACGTTGCTGAATGTCTACCATGCTTTCAAGCAAAGTAAGTCTGTGTCTGTTCTAGTAAAATTATTTATTATGCTTTGTGCTGCCAACTTGTCTTTCTGGGTTCCAAGGACACTTGAAAGGCTTGGGTTTTGTTATTTAAATGCTTCTTTCCTTTGGGGGGTCAAACAAAACCAAAAAAACTACCTTAGCAATCTTACAATAAACTGATGAGCATGCAAACAAGCCAGGCTTTTAAATCAATGCTGAGTAACCTTGGACAGAAGGAAGCAAGTGTTCCTGTAATTAAGAAATATTGGAAGTTTATCTAACATTAATTATAAAAAAATCTGCATAATTGCTTAGTGATTTTTCAGTGAGGGCAGTGCAGAGAAAGCTGTGAATTTGGAGAAGGATATGTTCCTAAAAGAAAAACCTTTTTAATCCTAGCTTCTTAATATGGTTAGGAATTCTGTAATAAGGCTTTGGAATAGATTGAGAGGCAATGCATCAACAAGAAGTAACATACAACTGTATGGTACATATGTTTTGATTATATAATTTTTGTGGATGGAATTTAGAGAAAATGTTCTTCAACATAACTATATTTTAGCAGCTTGAAGAAGATAAGAATGAACACAGGTGAAGTTAGGAATTCTCTTGAAAAATGAGAAAGTGGCCCACTTTTTTTAACAGTGACTTACATTCGTAGCAAATAAAGATTGCTATAAACTGCCAGCCATGTAAACTAAGGTGCTCTAGTTATACTTTCCTGTTAGCAAACAAAAAACTTGCAGTCTTTTTGCAATCTTCCTGAGTAAAAAGAATTGCAGCTTAATGCCTCTTTTTTAAGAGGTTTGATTTAGAAATTTTCCGTTGAAACCGTCTAATGCTGTCATTATGTGAGAATCCAAAAAAAGTGCAAAACTACAAACAAATGCATTCAGTTTACAATACAAACAATAGCTGAGAAACTTCTGTTAAACATTTGTAAATAAGATACATGTCGCTTGTTTTTTTACTGTTAGCTTTTTTGTGAACAGGATCCAGAATGTTTTTCAGACAGTTTGTGCATGTTTCTAGAAACCATTGCTTTAATACTTAGCTTACTGAGGGATGCAGTTATTTCAGGAATCATCTTGTGAAATTGTGAATTGACCTCTGGGATCAGAAGACAAAATGCTACTATTGTTTGTATCTAGAACAATATAAAACATCTATGGTTTATTTATGATGCCTAGTTCAGTTGGCTCAGAAAGTAGTATGCTATGGTACTGTGCAGCAGAATCATAACTGTACAACAGCTTTATTCATAGTTCATTTAAAATATATTCTGTAAGGCAAAGTGCAAGAAAGAACTTGGACTTACCTTGACATCCCTAACCATCATTCTTTTCAGTGCAAATTAAGAAGAGCCTCTTCTTTCCAAGAGTTACCTTGTGTTTTAATTTTTAAGGCTGGCTTTGTTGTATTATTAAAGTGATAAAGATTAGAAGAGCATTGCGTGAAAAGTCAGAGAATTGCTCAGGAGAACTGGGTTTCTTGATGTGAAACATGCAGGTATTTATACTGACAAAATGGCTGAGGCTTGCTGTTTCATCAGATTTCTCAGAGCTGTCAGCAGTAGGAACAGTTAGAGTACAGAGTTCTGTTACAGTGGCTGTATTTTACCAGTCACATTTACTTAAACTGCTGTGAGGTATCACGCTTAGAACAGACTGTCTGTATAGCTCTTAGCTGTTACTTGAGTGCTTAATTTAAGTAGGGTTTCATTTCTCAAATATAGCGCAGTTATGTACAGTTGTCTTGTATGTTCATTGCATGCTCTAGTTAAAGGCTGTGCACTGTTCCTGACATCACTTTATGTTTTACATGTCAGGTTTGGAAGGTGGTTTTTCTAGTTGCAGGATGGGATTTTTGGAGTGTCTAAAATTTAGTGGTGTGGTATTTCAGTAAAACAGTGATTGTGTTTGTTATATTGTGAGGGGGAAAAAGCCCTTGCTTTTCTTCTGTCCTGACCACATGCTTCCTGAACAGAAAAGTTTTAGGAAGTTACCTAGTGCAAGAAATCAACTGAATAAACCAAGAGCTGTTACCATTTATAAAAGTTTATGGATTTTTTTTCTAGTTAATCTGACTGATGAATCAGTTAGTCGCTATTTTGTTTACTTGTTCTAATTTTGATTCATGTTTTCTAATGTTGCAGATCATGAGTCGGTTCAGTGGTGTTATGACAACTTCATTAACTACAGGTCCCTGATGTCTGCAGACAATGTACGCCAACAGCTGTCACGAATCATGGATAGATTTAATTTGCCTCGTAGAAGCACAGATTTTACCAGCCGAGATTATTACATCAACATAAGAAAGGCATTAGTTACTGGGTATTTCATGCAGGTATGTGTTTACTAAAGCTTAATAAACGTTACTTAAATTACATGTGGCGAACTATACTGCCATGTAGTCATTGTCGTGTTGCTAGGTGATTACTCAAGTAGTAGATTCTTCAGTCAAATGGAAAAAAAGTTGTCGGCAATCTTACTAGTTATTTGTAATCTGATACCAAAAGGGGAGGTATAGTGGTATGTACATACAGAAAGTGTGGTCTTTAGAGAAAAAGAGTATTTTGTTTTGTATATTTTTCTATGTTTATATTTCACTTTTTACGTGAGTCAGATACTGAAGTACTGGAGCATTTTTTTAATCTTAAGATGTATACTCTTTGAAATACATTGAGCCAGGATGCTATGGAAGCCAGTCTCCAGTGTTGCCACCTGCATGCTTTGCATTTCAGGTTAAGCATGCCCCAAGCTAGAATGCAGGCTGCTTGGGAGGTTTTTTGTTATTTTTTTGTTTGGTTTTGGTTTGTTTTTCCCTTACTCTCATGCTGCTGTGTGTTTTTTATCTCTTTCATCCTTATGACTGCTAGAGTCTCTTTGCTGGCTCTTGTGGATGCAAACTGTGAATCTTCATCCTCATGGACTCTGGACTGTTATGATAATGCTTTTCATAGCAAACAAGCATTTGACACGTCTCTGCAAAATCTCTGCTAGAGCCTAATACCTCACTTCTGGAGAGCACAGTCTTGTTATCTTTAAGAGGCTGACCAGTGCCCATAGCATTTCCTAATTTTTCTCTTGGGGTGCACTCTTAAAATGTTTAAACACAGACACTTGCCAGTTGGTCAGTGCTGTGCAGATGAAGATGGCATGGGCCTGACAAGCGCTGCTCTTCCTGAGGCACAGACCTGGGCACCCTGTCCTTATACTGCCCCTGCCAAGCGCCGTCTCCAGGGCTCTGTCAGGCAGTCTGCAGCAGAAACATGTTCTGGATTTTCAGAATACAGAAATATCAATGTCAGCAACTGCATTTCACTGTAATGCAGATAGAAGATTAAGGCTGTTGGGTGCCTTTAAATAATTAAATGGTTCTAAAGCCCTACTTGCTATAACCTTTCAGACAAGTAGGCTGTAACTGTGTTCAGTCCTTGAATTTGGGACACGTTTTCTGCATATTTCTTGACAAATCTTCAGAACACATTCCCACCTACACCTTTAATTCTGTAAATGTTTTGAAAGACAATGAACAGTTCTGCCCAGCATTCCATTTTGGGCCCCAGGCAGGTCTGAGTGCCACAGCAGCATTTCTGTTTGGCACTAATATCCCATGCCTTCTTTCACTTAATTGGTGCTGTCGGACCAACATATGTACTTGGAAGTTGGTGTGCTCTCAGTTTGTTTTATATTACTCAGAGTGACATTCTACCTCTAATTGGTGTTTTCTTATTAGAAAACACCTATTCCCATGCATGGGGAGCTGCACCAGTATTGGTGCAAGTAGGTTTTTGATCTCTGTGTCTTGGGAGTTAAAGATCTGACTTAGTATTTTTGCTGCGAATAGCGTAGTAAGTGGGCTCATGAAGATGAAAATTAAAGCCTGTCTGGAAGTCTCCTTGGGCTTCCATGGTCAGTAGGTTGTTTACTGCCTCTCCCAGCCAAAATGCCTAATTGAATTTTTGGGTTGTGTCAAAAGATAGCTATAGCAGACCTGTTGAAGCTATTTGGAGTGAAAGCCATTTCAGCTGTTACTCTTCTGCTTCAAAGTGTTTCAGTCTATTTTACTTTGAATTTCTTCAGCTCTTTAAACCTCCATGATAGTGTGGTACCTATTTGACCTTGACTCTGAACCTTCTGTGATGAATTCCACATTTCTTTAAGAAACCTTCAGTAGAGAAATTTTAAATAATCAAATGTTATTTACCAGCAGCTGAACTAGTTACAAATTTTAGGTATATATCCACATTATACCCTCTCCAAGCTAATATTCAGGCTCTGTAGCATTTGGGGGCTCTTGTTCAGAAAACCTTAATAATGAAATGCATACATCATCCTTTGTCTTCTTTGTACAGAACATGTGTGGAATTCCAAGAGTGAGCATTTGCGAAATGTGTGCATGTACTGTAGATAGCTTCTGCATGTAAAGTACTGAGGTCTCTGTACAACACATAGCAAAGTTTATTCTTCAAACTTTCTAAATTGCAAAAGGAAGTGTGAAGTGGAAAAAGCAGTAGCAGCCATTGTCTTGAAATACTTCTCATTTACTGTATGGTTTATACTTTGCTAATTGCCTACTGTCCTAAAACCAATCATAAAACTTCACTGTAGAGTTTTCTGTACTAACCAAGACCTGTGATCAGACAGTACAGGCTTGTACTGACTGTAGTACTAGTACTGGTTATTTAATCAGTACTAAGTACTCTGTTTTTACCTGCCTTCAGTTGCATGTCAGACAGATAAATGTGGAATTTCTGCTGGTGATGAGTCATCTCTTTACCCTTCATATTTAAATGTAAATGTGAACTCCTGTAAATCTGCCATAGACAAGCAAAGTGAAAAGTAAAATAATTTAAAACTGTCAACAGTTCTGTGTATAGTAAAATTTCTGGAAAGATAGATACTGACAAGAAGTTAAATGTCTTTTAAAACTTTTGTGTTCTCTCAGATTTCTTCTAGTTCTTTTAATGCAAAACTTTTAAAAGTAACTTTCTGAATCACACATCAGAATATACAAAGGATATGTAAAATACAGCAAGAGTGATCTTTGCAAAAAGAGAAGTACTGATTTCTCAATTATTTTTTCCGAACATAGCCTGTCTTGGAAAGGAATTGGCATATTGTACAACATAAATATATTTGTAATTTGGTAATAAAGATCCAGAACTAAGTATAGATTTTTTCTCATACTTCTGTTAAGTAACTAAGCATACTTTATAGAAAAATCTAAATAGGCTAAATACTGTAGCATAGCGTTAGCTGGGGATCCAAGTAGGTTGCAAGAATAGGTAACCACCCTTAACGTAGGCATATCCCTGATATCCGTTGAAAACTAAGCTTAGAATCTTTTAAAGTGTAAATATTAGCTGAAGTAACTGGGGTTAAGACTACGCAAAAAAAAATTACACTACAGAAGGTAACTAAGGAAATGAATTAGAAAAGGCAAGCAAATGACAGAATATCTTAAGGATGGGTCCATCTTCCTCTTAATGATGTTGTTTTTTATCAGTTGTCAAAAGCAACTTAGGTTTTTATCATTGTATTTTCAATTTAACCTTGAAGACAGAACAAGAACTGATAGTTGAAAATTTAAATTATTTTAAAGGTGGAAGCAAGCCCTCTGTGTTTTCAAATCAAAGAATGGGTCAGGTTGGAAGGGACCACAGTTGGATTATCTGGTCCAACCTCCCTGCTCAACAGAGTCGTCCTAGAGAATGTGGCACAGGATTGTGTTCAGACAGTTCTGGAATGCCTCCAGTGAGGGAAACCACAGACTCTGTGGGCAGTCTCTTCCAGTGCTCTGTCACTGCACAGTATACAAGTTCTTCTTCATGTTCAGATGGAACTTTGAACCATTTCATCTGTTGCTTCTTGTCCTATTGCTCGGCACCACAGAAAAGAGCCTGGCTCCTTCCTCCTGCCACCCTCCCTTCAGATACTGATAGGCACTAATGAAGTTCTTCTTTTTGAGGCTGAGGCCCAGCTCCCTCAGCCTTTCTTTGTAACAGAGATGTTGCAGTCCCTTCATCATCTTTATAGCCCTTCTGTGGACCTGCTCCAGGAGCTTCATGCCTCCCTTGTACTGAGGAGCCCAGGTCTGAAGGCTCCAGATGGACCTATCTAGGGCTGAGGAGAGGGACAGGATCACCTCTCTCATCCTGCAGGCATTGTTTTTCTTAATGCACCCCAAGGTACCATTGGCCATCTTGGCTAGAAAGGTATACAGATCAAGCTTGGAATCTTTCTTGGGAGATGTGACTTGTCAAACATAGGCTTTATATATCATGGTGACTACAGAGGATAGACTTAAATGACCAGTACAGTACAGGAAGGTGTCAGATTATTTACCTTCTAATTAAAATCTTATTCTTGATGCTACTCACTTTTTGGTGCTTATTTCTTGTATGGAATTATGTATATTTTGAAGTCTTTACATAATCAAGCTCCTACAGTAATAGAATGGTAATAAAATAAACCTGTGACCCAAAGGTGGTCACTGGTGCATTTAACAGTATTCATTTTGCTCTTTAAAAATGCAGAAGAGTGGTGTAAAACTTTTTAATAGATTCAGAAACACTCTTGCATGTGCTGCAAGCAGAAATTTTGGAAATCCAGGCAACTGCCAGGGTTCCTTTGGTGCATACTAGCCTTCTTTTGTCAGAAAGAATAAGTACCAATTGTTTCTCTAAAATGCCTGTCAAGACTAGCATGCCACAGTATATAGCCTTGAATCTAAAAGGGCTGGATCTTGTGATACTATTCCTACTTTTGACCTTGCAAATGCATTTGGGTTTAGTATTAATGTTTGTTTGAAGACCCTTGCCTTTGCCCTTTAGGTTCAATAACATGATAGCTAATAAGTAAGCACAGGCATACTTAAAATTTCAGCGGAGGGTGTGTAAGTCTTAATAAAATTGTGATGCGAACTTGAAGTGAAACATTTTCCTCTGGTGGTATGCGCCCCTGTTTCCATTTGGGTTTGTCACGTTCGTAAAAATGTTATAATTGTCTGAATCATCAGCCATGTGGACTTTCTAGGGCTGCGGAGTAATCTGTTGCAGAGATACATGGGCTGCCTTGGCACTTGCCCATTCTTCTAGAGTCATGTTCAGCCTAATTTTTTGGTAATCTCAGGGTTCAGGTATGTTTTGTAGTATCTTGCTTGCTACCACTGCTCCTCAAAAAAGGACCCCACTTCCTGTACATACTTGGTACATTCCTGTGGTTTCTGCAAAAGCTCATACTGAAGAAGCTCATACAGAAGCTGTCTGTACTCTGAAAAACAACCCAGATTGGTTGAGGTGAAAAAGGGCCCTGGGGAGGACAACTGGTCCAACCACCCCTGTATTTTCAGGCACTGGTATTGCTTGCAAGCCAGGGTTTCAGAGGAGCGATATAAGTTGCTTCTCATTTGTCCTTTTTTGCTCCTTTATGTCAACCTTGGTGCGTGCCTGAGCCCATTCTAAATTCTTTCAGCTCAGTGACCTGGCAGGCCACTTAGAGAGTGGAAGCAAGAATGGGCTCGGTCAGCTGTGCTGCAATAGTGCAGAACCAGGAAAATACAGCAGCTGGCAGATCACTGTGGCTTGCTCTGGAGCCATAACTTCACTGTGTATTTCCTTACAGAATTGCCATCACTGACCCTGAAATTCTTTACCAAGGTGTGTGCCAACAAGCATACTCTGTAGAAATATCTAAAGAGGATAAATACTGCAGCTCACTGTTACCTCGAGATTGAAGCCAGTCACAATAGTATATAACTACCTAAAGGTGGCTTATTCCTGATATCAGTGGTCTAAGGAAACATTTTCTTTGTAATTGGGGTTATTCCAATTCTTGTCCTTCCCTGGAAATTAAGACCTAACTGTACATTTTTGTAGCATTTATTTTTCTTTGAGTATGCTTCGGAATTACACAAAGTCAATAAGAAACATAACTCTACCATTACAAATTACATAGAAAAGGAAATTGTATTTGGGAAAGGTAGAGTACAAGACTTTACTGTTTTAATACATATGAGTGAGACTGAGGTGTTAAAGGTAAATTGTATTGAATTTAACAGCACACTTTTCTAGAATGAAACCTAAATAATATATTGTTCTGTCCTTTTCTAGGAAGAACTAGAAGAGGTAAAACAGATACTTTTATATGCATGTGTAATTTTGATCTGAAAAAAGAAATTGATTTTAAAACAAAACTTCCTTTGGAAGAAACCCATAATCCCAAGCAAGGTGTGCTGTGTTTGTGCTAGGCATGTGACAGATAAGTGTCTAGTCTAGTCTGGTTTGCACCTATACTGCTATTTAATACTACAGATGTTGTATTGAGTTGTATAAAATTAGGCCTAAATTACTGCAGACAGTATGCTGTTGATCTCCATTTGAAGGAACCTCTTCTGGTTTCCCATACTTGAAATAAAGTGTTATCTCTCAAATCTTGTGTGACAGAATTTGTAAACCATTGAAATAATTTATTCTACCTGGAAAACATGTTCTGGGTATTAATGTCATAACATTTTAAAGAGAAGTACACTCCAAGTAAGTAATTTCTTAGTAAAGAGATATTCTGGCTTAAAACTTGAGGTAGCTATTGCTTTAGAAGGCCTGGGGTTTTAATCTAATAGGTGAAATTTGGTCTTGACTAGGCAAAAAAAAAAAAAAAGAAAAAAAAAGTACCTAAGAATTCAAGAAAACAAGGAATTATACAGTCTATATTAAAGGAAAACAGCTAATGATCTTACTAAAAATGTCTTTTTGATTTCTTTCAGCCATTGCCCAACCTATTTAATCTTTTTACGCTGTGTGTGTATATATATAAACTAAGATGAGGTTATTTTCAATTACTGATATCAAAGGGTTAATTTCAATTACTTTTTCTGTTAGATTAGCTGTTTGTACAGAGGATATCATTCTAAGGATAACTGTCTGCTTTACCAAATCTTAATGAGCCAGGTATCGGAGCATCTTGGCAAGGCAGGCATTATTCCTTTTCATAGAGCAAGAAGCTTAGTCAGAGGGAGGTTAATTGATTTTCACCAAGGTCACAGCACAAGTGTGGCGCTGAACCTACATTTTCCAGCTCTAAAACTCATGCTGTAGTGAGACCTCTCTCATAAAAGAATAACATTGTGGCTTACTGGTCCCACAGTGGCTACTGCAAATTAAATGCTTGAAGCAGATGTCCATAGTAGACCACAGTTGACTTCGTGTGATGTTGCAAACCTGTCCAGTATATATTTCCTTCCAGTACTTTGTTTGCAGTGCTGCTGTTCTAATAATGACTATTGTCTTTGAGTGATAATTATTTTTGTATGTTGCTTGAATTGTGTATTAGAATATCTACATACCATGGTAGTTAGCAAAAACATCTGGCATCTTGATAGTGCCTATAAAAAACCATGAATACTTGAAGTCAAGTAATGTGCCAAATTTAGATGAGATTTGAAAGTTGGGTTAGTATGTTTTGTGTAGAACACTTAACAATCAGCTTGAAATTTACAAATTGCATGGGTTAATGAAAAAAATGTCTTTTTATTTAGGTGGCACATTTGGAGCGAACAGGGCATTACTTAACAGTGAAAGATAACCAGGTGGTGCAGTTACACCCCTCCACTGTTCTTGATCACAAACCAGAATGGGTGCTGTATAATGAGTTTGTCCTTACAACGAAGAATTACATCCGGACATGTACAGACATCAAGCCAGAATGGTAAGTCAGAGTCTTGGAACAATTGTGATCTACTCTAGAGTTCTTGTGGTTTTTTTTTTCTTTTTTTTTTTTTTTTTTTCCTTTTTTTAAAGTTGAGGTACTTCTTTCCACTTTTCCTGAAGCTAGTTTTACAAAAATGGTTTGAGGAATGCCAGTGGTATGGGCATGAGGTCTTGTAGATGACTAAAGGTTTTCTTTTTGGGTACTTGTGCCTGTTTGTGGGTTTTGACCTCTGTGTTTAGACCTCTGATGCCTGGGCCTGTGTGCAGTGCACAGCTTGACTTAAAACCAGTTACTTCAGTAAGCTTGGAGCTGCTTGGAGTTGCTAGGTTTGGGGGTATGTCCTAGCACCCACTTGCATACCTGAGTTAGGAGGTACCAGTACTTCAGTATCAGTGCTTCTGTTCTCAAGAGCTAGGATTTCTTCTGTGTGATTTTTTCAGAAGGCTCTGAACAGCATTTCATGCTTTCTTAAAATTCTAAGGAAAGAGGTGATAATAGTGGTACAACTTGGCATGTCATGATATTTATTCATCAACTAAGTATATCAAGGAAATCAGAAGCCAGAATCTCTGCAGACAAGCAGAGATCTGAAGCATCTTGCCTGTCTTTAGGTTTCTTCAACTACCAAGTTGTAGTAAGCTTTGGGGAGACAGGAAGCTCTTCTGTTGCTGTAATTTTACTGTTGTGCAGGAAGAGTTTAAAGATTCATAGGCTGGAAAACACAGCATATATATTTTTAAGTTTAAAACAGCTAGGGCTGAGCTGTGCTCTTGACACAAGTGGATGTTTGCATAGACTTCTGTGGCTGATGGACTCTGACATTAAGCCAGAGGCTCTGGCTGTGTGGGTTACTCTGGCAGGTTCTGAAGCAGCAGTGAGAGTCTGTAAAGGGGCACATGGTCAGACAGCATCTTGTGAGATTCACGTGTGTGGTTTTTGCTTTGGATTTGGGCACTTGGTCAGGATGGCACTGCCATTTTAAGTATATGTGCATGGGTGTAAATTTCAATTAGAAAATTAGAATTGCAGAATGAGCTGAAAATAGTGGATAACCTTTGTTTCCTTCAGTTGTAGAATTTCTGTAAGATGCATCTTAAAGTTTGAGTATCAGTAACAAGCTTTTCCTTTTTTGACAGGCTGGTGAAAATTGCCCCTCAATATTATGACATGAGCAATTTTCCACAATGCGAAGCAAAGAGACAGTTGGATCGCATCATTGCCAAACTTCAGTCCAAGGAATACTCACAGTACTGAATTTATGCTTTGAACTGAAGTTATTCAGAGGACAGCTTTAAGAGATGAAAGGATTCAAAGTTCAAGTTGTGCTCTTCACTTTGGTTCAATAATGGCCTTTATTTGAAAGCTTTTTAATTTTTCTTTACAGTAAATATTCCATTCTGATTTCATAAATTAAACATTTATGCCTCCCTTTTGTGTTGACACTGTAGCTCATACTGGAAAAGCTAATCAATGTTTTGCAGTTTATTGAAAGTAGTTCTATATATAACAATGTTATAAGCATTTCTTTAGAAATGGTTGAAAATGCTTCTAAAAATGTGATTATCGACCATGGTATGCATGATCGTTGTAATTGTTGACATTCCTTTTAGAAGTTGTGAAATGTTACAACTTGTGCTTCTGTAGACACAATCTTCGGCTTCAGTACAAGGGTACTGACTTCAATAAAGTCTATTTATACTAATTTTGTGCCACAGTATTTCAGTATTTCTATTGTTTTGATTGAAATATGAGAAGCCCATCAAACTGCTGTTTGATTGACATGGCAGTAGTTTAATATTTTAATATTAAAAGTACAGATGTTTAAGCAGCACAATGATTATATAATACGATGCATACAATGTTGATCCCTTGCAAACTTGTCAAAATTATTTAGGAAGACTCAAAATGCATGCATATATGTTAGGAGAATGCTTTCTTCCAACATAGCCCTAAATATTTCTCAGACAGAACTGTAGTAGCATGTCCTATAAAGTGTGCGTGGGCAGGTAGAAATTGCTCTGCTTGGCAATGATCAGGTACTGTTTAGGATCAACACAAACAATAGCATAAATGACACTGTAGATCAAATCGCACTGCACCATTGTAATTTTGTAGTGATTTTTCATGAAATATGATTTGACAGCATAATCCCATGAGGAATTTATAGTAAAATTTGATCACAGGCCTGGAGCACCTCTCTTAGGAGGACAGGCTGAGAAAATTGGTATTGTTCAGTCTGGAAAGAAGGAGGAGACCTTGCTGTGGCCTTACAATACCTCCAGAGGTTTTAGAAGAATGAGTGAGGATTTTTACCAGGGCCTGTGGTAAAAACTTTTACCACTGACAGGACAAGGGGCAATGGTTCTGCTCTGGTAGGGTAAGAGGGCAGATTGAGATTGGGTATAAAGAAGGAATTTGTCACTGTGAAGGTGGTGAGGCACTGCAACAGATTGTCCAGGGAAATTGTGGGTGCTGAATCCCTAGAGAATTCCAGGTCAAGTGGGCTTTGAGCAGCCTGGTGTAGTACAAGGTGTCCTTGCCCATGGCAGGAGAGTTGGAACTAGATGATCTTTAAGGTCTGGCTGAACCCAAGCCATTCAGTGGTTTAATGTATTTGATTTCTGTTTTTCCTTCCCCCTGGAATATGCTGAGCTTTGGTCCTTCTGGCAAAGAGCAGCTGGATCAGCTCTTGCTGAAACTGGTTCCCTTAGGAAGAGAGCTGTGCTGCTGTCATGCTGTAAGGCTGAAGCAAAAATAGGTTACATTTGCAGAGCTAGTAACTAACCTCAGACTAATTTTAAGCACTGATGTTTGGGTTATCCTTTCCTATTTAAATTATAGCAGTGGACTACAAAATTACTTGGAATAATTTGAGGATTTTCTTCCAGTTCCAACTTTTTTTTTTTAATTGCTACTTCTATGGTGGGGAGTAGAGAAGTTTTGAAAACTTTGTTACCAACTAAAATAGTACTGGTGAAGATAAAAATATCAGAAGATTAACATTTGAATGGATTTATAATATGCAGTGGCACTTGGAAGTCTGTCTCAAGTTTGCTAAGTGAGAGGGAGTGTGAGATAAGTCTGGACTTTTCTACCCTACCAAACCATTTTCAGTAGGAAGGAAGGAGTTTCACTCTGTGTAAAATGTCAAACTGGATTGCGTTTTCTGGCTGCAGTTTTGAAAGAGGTTTTGAATAAAACAGGGATTCTGAACTTCTTAAGCAACTGGATTTCAAACTAGTATTCCTGAACATGCAAATGTTGGTTTTGCAAATTGCTGCTCTAGGATGACTCAGGCTGAATATGTGGGGTTTCCAGATGACTTGCTTATCCTCTATGTGGTGAGCAGAGGGGGCTGCTTTGTGCAATGCTGAAAAACTGGCTGCTCGCCAGGTAAGAATTGCTCTAGTATTTGTGTGCATCCTTCAGCTGGACAGTGTAGAACACCTTCTGCATGACTTTCCGTAGCTCTGGCAAGGGCCACAGACAGTTCTCTGTGTGAAACGCCTTAGGGACCCCAGAACCAGCTGGCATCAGCTGTTGTAGCTTGGGTCCTTGGGGATGGGGGAGCAGATGGCTATGGCTGTGAGTGGAACTTGACACAGGAAAGACTTTGGCTTGTTTTTTGGTGGTTTTCTTTTCCCTTGAGTTGTCATACTCACAAGCTCAGCTTGGACTGTGACAGCTGACCAGCTCTCACTCTCCTCTGCCTTTGCTAACAGGAATGCAAATACTGCTGGCCAAACTCATGTCCTCTGACAGCTATGCAACCCTGCCACCTTCCAATTAAGCTGGTGACACCTGGACTTAATTGGAAGGCTGGCGGTGTCCCTGCTGTCACTGGGGACAGAGCAGGCCGGGTGCCCCCACCCCTCCTGTAAGCAATGGGAAACAACTTTCCTGCTGGGATGCTGATGGAATCTGGGGGATAGTGCTTCAGGAAGACGCAGAAGCCTTGACACCTGGGGAACCTACTGCATTTGATACTTCCATGACACTTGTGTATCCCTGAAAAACACCTCCCTTTATTGAAGAATTGACAAAGCACTTGCAATACTTGAGTTCAGGACTAAAACCTTTTCTTATAGGGGAAAAGCGTGTGTGCTGTGTGTATTCCTTCACTAAGAACTGAGTAGTGGAGAATGGTCCTGGTGTCAGAGTGGCTTTGTGCAGTCTGTTCTCTGCCCAGTACTGATCTCAGCTGAGGCCATTCAGGGCAGAAACACAGATGCACTTAAATCACTGTAGATACCTTAGAGTTACTGCAAATCTCACTTTTGATGTAATTTTAGAGTCAAATAGCAGTGGGAGGGGAGCCAGCTGTCTAAGGAGTCACTGTCTATCTCTGAAGGAGTAATGACAGGGACAGCAGGGCTTCTTGAAGTAAGATGTTTCCTGACTCCTTACAGGGAAACTATCAGGAAGCCACCTCCTTAGCTACTGCTGTCTCAGGGGTACCAGTGGATGCATGCAGAGGAACTTGGGTTTGAGAGTAGCTCTGGCTTTTTGTAAGTTCGGTGTTGAAAGGTAAAATCTTCCCTTTTTTCTGGTGGGAAAAATGTCAAAAAAAGGAGAAACAAAAGGAGATGACGAAGGAGACATAGGAATTGGAGTGCTTTATTTATGAGCATGGGGAGGTTACTGCCTCTTAAACATGTTAAAAATACTCAGAGCTCTGGCTGCTTGTACTTATATACTTATGTAGAATGCAGTAGATAAGGGGAAAATTTGGAAATCAAGAGTTTGCTGGTGTCAAATAGAAATTCAGCTTCTGTTTTGTTCCATGAAAAGCCACAACAGACTACAAGACACTGAGGCTCTTTCTGTTAGTCTGTGGAGTGAGGGTTTCCAAATAAAGTACAGAGCTGCTCCCAAGAGCTGCAGCATTTGCTGTTCTGTGTTCTCTGCCCTACTGAAGCCCCTTTAGAGTCTTCAGATTGCTAGCCAATGGTGTACATGTGTTTTGGAGCAGAGAGGAACTGCTCCTTAGGATTAACTGGTTATCTGCTTTGGAACAATCTTAAAGGAAAAGAAATGTGTTGTTTGCTTAGAGAAATCTTTTTATCAGAGACATTCTGATGTTTTTTGAAAATATTTGGTTTGTATATAATAAACTGTTTATAGTGTGGGACTGTTGAAAATGCAGAATATGGATTAGATGACAGGACAACAGTACTAAGTGAAAGGAGTATATTTTTTGAAAAGAGGAAGTCTTCCGTCTTAATTATGCTGCTGTGTAATACCTCAGAGCAGTAAAGGGCTAGTATCAGTGTGAGGTGATAACTGTATTTAGGTTTGTTAGACACAGAAGTAGTTACTAATGGCTAAGTACATGTGGTTAGGTACCTATCTTCATTATGGAGATCCAAACAAGTGACCAGTTAATACTGTGTTTAGCTCTTAGAATTTCTGTCAGGGAGTAGAATAAATGGTGACTCCATGCTTTGCCATGTTCTGATGTCATAAAAGCCCGTGAGCTCTTGCTTTTGGGAGATCTGTATGTACTGCGGTGCTAAAGATAGATGCTAACATTCCTTTAGGGTTTACAGGAATGTCTTCATTCTTTGTACCTGTGCCCATTCATGGAAGGTAGAGAGCAGCTGGCATGGGCCAGCCTGGGTTGCTATGTTCTGTATCACTTTGGTCAGTTTTGTCTGATCACCACCGCCCTTTTGGGATCAGGGCTTGTGACACAGCATTGGTTTGTGACGTGTAACTTGCAGCCTGCACTCTTACACAGTTCATATTGGAAACTGCTCGTTATTTGCCATAAGAAATGCAGCTTAAAGCAAAAATGCTGACATTAGCTTTCACATTGTCGTGGTTTCATTTGACAAGATACCGTAGCAGAAGTCAAAAGACAAAGAGTTTTCTTTCCATCCAGTCCAGCTACCATTATTAATTTGTAATCAGATTGCTCTAGTTTATTTCTGATAATGTATAGCAATAAAAAGCCATAGCACACCATGACAGTAGAAAGTAGAGAGTTATATTCTAAAGTAAACAAATTTATTCACTAACTGTAGTTTGTGAAGATTAGACATTTATCTTGGTTTTAGAACAGCTAAGGGTTTTAACAATAAACATATTTTACTATTAGAAGTATAATCTTATTCTGGTAGTTTGTTGACCTTTCAAAATTATTTAACTTACTCTGGTAGTTTATTGACCTAAATTTAACTTCATTACTATGTATGTGACATCAGATTTATGTGAAGCAGAGGGAAAAATAATCTACTTGGTCAGCCTAGTTCATTTTTCTACTAGTACTTCTGATACTGGTAGCTTTGTTTTGGGGTATGTGTGCATCCTGGAGCTGTTCCTAGAATTGGGCATTGGTTCCCATTAATACAAATGTCTCATATTTTTAAGCTTAAAACAGGCAGCTTTAAAACCAGAAGGAAACCATGATGAGAGCATTTGCCTCTCTCTTCACTTTTCCTTTCACAAATGACAAGCTTGGTCTGTCTCTTAATTGGCACTGATGCGTTTGAGATAAGTGGTTGGCATCAAGGAGATCCAAGCTTCCACTACCAAGGGATTATACTAAGTATGGTAACAGCAGTAAAATAACATTCCTGTAGAAGCAATAACAAGACTAGTTCTGCTGATTGTAGGTGTTTGATCTTGCAGTTTCAACTCAAATATAGTGGTTTCTCAGGAACACTGATTGTATGTTGGCCAGATGATAATTTTCATTTGTGTACATCTCAGCTCTGAGTGGTTCTTCCAGCTGTGAAAGCTATGCAGTAGTTTTGTTGTATAGAAAAATAAAACAGCACAAATTAATGCTGATAATAAATATTTCTTGTGGCTTTAAACATGTTATTTTGGGTTGGTCTTATTCCTTTAGCTAAAGTAGGCCTCTTGCCTTCCATTTGAATTCAGTGTTTATTTTGTGAGACTATTCCATTAATGTTCCCAGCCTCATTGCTTCCAGCAGCATAAACAATAAACACTTAGAGCATCACCTCTTACCAGGCTCCATTGAATGGAGGGCTGCTGGTGGATGTATTTCCTGAATGCTTTGTCTATTTAAATATTCAGCTGTGCAGTCAAACCACTTCTACTTATATTAGTTTTAACCTGAAAAATATCAACCTTTTCAGCTTTATAAAAATGCTAGTGTTTGCTATCAAAATTCATGTACTACTTTAAAGACTCATAGACTTAATTTGACCTTTCAAACCTTAGAATGGTATCTTTGAGTTTATTTCATTTTGCATGTTGAATAACAAGCAACTGATAAGCCTTTACTGTGACAAGGATAGTATCGTTCTTTTAAAGAAATTAATGCCCTTTGAACCCTTCCTGAAAGACTTACATTTTGTACAGAAAGGCTTACAATTTGTACAGCAGCAGCAGCAGGTTTGAAGCAGTGTGTGTCACAACATGTTTCTCTTAAGCAGCTGTCCAAGAGGGCATTGACAGCTTTGTTCCAATGTGTTACTGGTTATACAATATAGTGGAAGTAAACTCAAATTACTGCTACTTCTACAAATTACTTTAAACAAATAATTTAAGAGCAGAAATGAAATATAAGAATTGGCAAGAATTTAAAGTTCCAGTCTGGATGTTCACATTATGTACCGTTTGTTGAAAACTAACATTTAATATTCTATGAAGTTATGGACAATGAACACTTTCTCCTTGTAAGCAAACCAGTGTTAAAGTGTTTTTGCTCTCAAGCTCCTTGCTGGACTTGCTGCTATGTAAATCCAAACACTATTCAAATATCTGTTCTCTACATTCTAAAGCATTGTCAAATACAAGGTTGAACAGTAACGTGGTGCTTTTGACTCTTCTGCAGACTACAGAAATCCTGCTTGTTTCTGGAGGAGAATTACAGAAGGGAAAGTGAATAGGGAAATCTCACTTTGAGATCTCATTCATCATCGCATTTGTTCTTCACAAAATAATTGCCTCTAATGGATATTATTTTTGCAAGTAAAGTTTAAGGATCTAATTGTTTGTAGTCTAATGGCTTGATAGGAGACTAATGTTTAGATCTCTCATTAGGTACAGTGAGGTCTCAGAAATTAATTTGCTTTTATTTTTAGCAAACTAATTTGATCATAAAAACAACTCAGAGTAGATCTTCCTAAATGAGGAACAAAGTCAACAGGAAATCTTTGTTCTTACTACTTAAAAAACTTAAACATTAAAAAACCCACTTTAAGAAAAACAGTTTATTCTTTCCCTTGATTTTGGCCAATATGCGAAGAAAAGCACATGAGCTTACAAGCTGCAGAACCATTTCTGGTACAAATGTGTGACTAGGTTTTCTCCTAACAAGGTTTGTTTTTCTTAATTGGCTTGAATATGATGTCACTGAAGAAATCCAAACTTAGTGTTCTGTCAAAACCCTTTGAAATATCTATCAATTATTTCTGAGGTTTTGCTGCCTCTTTGTGGTATTTCTTGTGTAAAAAATCTGTATTGATGAAAGCTTTTCTTGGGATTGTGCAAAAAGACAGTTAAATGCAATTTCCCCAAGTTCTACCATGTGTGGCTGGGAGTCTGTCTTCCTCTGTCCTGCACATTCCTTCCCACGTGATACAGCGTATAATGCCAAAGGAGTAGCTCAATATTGTTTGAATCTGTAATACAATATGTGATGGGAAGGTGCCACTGCTGTATCAATGAGCTTTGAATAATGTGCTGAATTAGGTGTAGCCTCTGCCTTTTTCATTATCTGAGCATTGAGATCTCCACACAGCGTTCAGTACATCCATCCTTAGACAACATCTTCACTGTGACCAATAAAATAATGCTGAGTCCACTCCTTTCTCATCACTCAGTACTTTGCTAATGAGCCAAGCGTACTCAGAAGCTGGCAGAATAGCTGGGGGTGGTTCTCGGAGGTAAAGATACACTAGAGGCAGGGACTCATGACAAGCCAACCATCTTGATTCCTCCTAATTTGGGTTATTCTAGGGTTCTCTCCCCAGTTCTGATTAGTTACTTCATAACTATAATCATGCAAACGTAATCACAGGAATGTTATTTTGGGGAAATTATAATCTGATAGGGTTTTAGCAATTTATTTACATTGTTAATTGGTGGTGAGGCTATAAAAGTTATTAACTACCTCGTAAGTTCATGCCTGCTGACATTTGAATGGCATGTATTCACTGGTTGTTATTTATAATTTTGGGGGTATTGAACTGATGGAGATTACTCATGTTGAAAAGCTGCTGGAAGGCCTGAACTAGGAATTAAATTATCATAGTGGCTTCATTTTGTTAACAGTCTCATTGAAAATATCTTGCTTGCAGGACAATCAAACTCATCAGTGTTCTGCTCTTCCACTTCAGTAGACAAAGTTTTAATCAGTGGCACACTTGATCTTGCAGAATTCAAGGAAAATAATTTCCTGCATTTTTGAGATGAGCAAAATTCATGTAATCTAGCTTTAAAACTCCTGTCACTTTTTTTAAACTTTCTATTTGAATAATCAGCTTTACTTCATGCAGTTGACTTTTTCATGTAACTTCAATTATCATGATGACCCAATGCTTAGATGGAATTAGCTCATGGATGAAGAGGCAAGCAACTGAATCTGAGCTCAGGCAAAGCAAATAGTGATGGTAAGATCTAGACATTTTGAGAATTGTACAGTTTTCTTGGCAGTTGTGTATTTTTGATTGGTCTTTGCATTTAGATGGCTTTAGAGAACCTTGTTACTCATTTCTGATGGGCCTTATGTAGCAGCACTGAAAAAAAAGTAGTTTTTTACTGTCCTTTTTTTTTTCCCTTGGAGCTGCTATCCTATCTTACCAGTCATCTAGCTTCAATTTTTTTTTTTAGCTTTTAGATGAAGCACAACAGCTTATGCAATCTTCACCATCTAGCAAACTTAGAAAAATGAGTTGCATCCTTGATTTTCTTCTTCAAAAGTTACGGCCTGAACTCAGCTCTGGGATTGGAGACCAGGAGTACCAAAGCCAGTGCCAGTTACTCCTTTGGTGTAACTGAACTTTCTGCAATAAGGGTATAACCTGTTTGCACAGTAACCACAAGTATTTTTTTATTATCTGAAGTAGCTGTAGCTGAAGTTTGAGAGTGGTGCCCTAGGATACTTTAGAAAATCTGTATTTTGGATAATCTTAAGCTGTTACCCTAATACTGGAAAATCTGCACCTATAGCTCTTGTGGTTGAGACTGCTGAATCCAATGTGCAGAAGCTGTTCTAGGAACTCCGGGTCTCTCACGTAGCTTGGAACTGGGCTGTGTAGCCATGTTAACATGAAAAAAGCTATTTGGATTTTATCTAGAATACAGTGAGAAGCCAGTGGAAAAAAAAGAATACTGAAAAGATATTTTAGAGGTGACATGGTTACTGTGTTCTCATTCACTTGTAATTTGATTATCAATTATGTCTAATCTTACATTTTTGTATTAAAGACACAAGTTATCTTTAAAGTCAAATAGACATCTTAACACCCTGAAATCTCCACTTATTTCTGCTTTAAGTAGGCTTTTACTCCTCTAGGGCTAATTGCTTTTATAAACATTGTCTAAGAATGTTGCTTGACTTTTCCAAGAGTCTGGTACTTACTTCTTGATCTCCTCAAATAATAAAAAGATGTAATACCTAGCTCCAGAGGTGTTCATAAAGCCAAATAAAATGATTTGCTGGAAAGTGCTAAGGAAGCTTTAAGGTATTAGCCTAATAGAAAACCTATCAGTGGACTTCTACAGCCTTTCCTCTTCAATTTTTATGGACTGTCTTAATTGACTTTTTATGTACTTATGAATAGGCTAAGAAGAAAATCTTTTCTTTTTCCCCTTTTTCTTTTACCTGCAACTAAGATAGATGGACAGCTTCTAACTTTATTTTAGAATATCTGATATTATAGACTTCGCCTCTGAGAAGGGGAAAATTACAGGTAAAATTACACATCTGCTAACAAAAGTGACAACAGTGAATAAAAGACCAGTACGTAAAAACATTTTGAGGTGTATTATCACAAGCTTTAAAAATATGGGGAACACAGCACTCTGTTTAAATACTACACTGACTACTGGAGGGACACTAAGCTACCTAAACAAAATGTACAGTCATGAAGTATCACCTTTTGTTACAGAGTCTTAATTTAGTGGCTACAGCTGAACTGAATCCTGATTCCTTGGGATTGTTCTGATGATCTATCTTCTTATATGGAACGTATAAGTTGCACAGGAATGTGTTTTCTCTATCAAATTCTCCATATGCTTTTCAAACCAAAGACCTCTAGAAGCCTTCCTTGCTCTTAAAGAAATTTCTAAAGAGATCACTGCATAAAGGACAAGATGATGCTCTGGCTTTTGCCTGTAACAACGAGATACTAGTTTCCTCTTTGGGACTCTCTGACAAAACCTGGCACTTGGTGATACCAGATCTATTTATTGTCTCAAACAACTGTACTTGGCCTCAGTCATGTCTCGGTGCATTTCATGGTCTAACTGCAGCCAGCAACAAAGGCCGACATAGCCACTTCCTCCCTCTCCAGTGGGATGGGGGAGAGAATCATAAAAGTGAGAAAACCCATGTGCAGAGATAAAAACAGTTTAACAAATACAGCAAAAGCCATGTGTATAGACAAAGCAAAACAAAGAAATAATTCACCCCTTCCCATGGGCAGGCAGGTGTCCAGCCCTCCCCAGGAGAGCAGGGTTCCATCTCACAGAAGGGTGACTCGGGAAGACAAACACCATCACTCAAAACATCTCTTTTTTCTCACCCCAGCTGTACATGCTGAGCACGATGCCACAGGGCCTGGAATATCCCTTTTTGTCAATTGGGGCCAGCTGTGCTGGCTGTGTCCCCTCCCAACTCACTGTGCACCCCCAGCCTCCTCACTTGTGGGGTGGGATGAGGAGCAGAAGAGAATCCTTGATGCCATATCAGCCCTGCTCAGCAATAACAGAAACATCCCTGTGTTATCAACAGTTTTCAGCACAAATCCAAAATACAGCCCCACACCAGCTACTCCAAAGAAAATTAACTGTATCCCAGCCAAACCTAACACCATGCATCAGCCTCTTGCTGTCTGTGGGAAGGCAACACCAGTGTAATTTAAAAGTTCCATCCTGATTCACTTTTTTATCTGCAAAACTTATCTGTTTTGGGAATAAATTCTACCCCTCTCCTACTCCTCCAAGAAAAGTTTTATCCTATTAGACTTTGAAAATCTTTAAGGTGAAAACATGGAAGCAAAGGGCAAATTAAATTCTAGATTGTATTTAATAAGATGCTTTTCCAACTGCTTTGAGTCTTTATCTAGTACCCTGGCACACTGTACCTGCACAGTATTGTGCATTTCTGAAGATATTTGAGTGATTTTTCTCTGTTCCATCTGGACCAGGCCTTTTTTTTTAGCACTGATGGAGTATTGATGGTTATCTTGAGATTACTTTTGTTATTCAAACACTTAATGGCTTTTGCCGTTTCCTCCACCCCTCACCAATCCACTTTTCCAGGTTCTTTACAAGAGTTTGTTTGTTTGTTTATTTATTTATTTATTTATTTATTTATTTATTTATGGAGATTTTACTTCTTCCTGTCTACAGAACTGAATACACTTTTAGCATCTTTTCCATGTTAGCTGCATCTAGGAGCTGTTAGTACACTGGGACGGGATATCAGACAAGAGCTATTTGTGGATTTTATTATGTTTGGTTACACGCTTCTAGTAATAGAAGTAGCATAGAGTTTTTTTACTTCACCACCACCATCACAGTGACAATGATGTTAAGTGAGCTAACTCACACAATAGACAAATTATTTCAGTAATGGCTAGGTGACTGAAAACACTACAAATGGTCTGGAGGAGCAACACGTAAGGCTGTAAGTTTTCAGATCTTGCTTTGCTGCCAGCGGAACTGCACTCTGCGGAGGCCTTGAAAAGGTTCAGAGTAGTTCACAGCTACCAGCAAAGACTACAACCAGATCTCCACTGGTAACTGATCGCTGTGCAATTAAGATTAACCTCCTACCAGTGATGGTCCCCCAGAGGAACTCTCTGAAATTCAGATGAAGAGATTTTGAGCTTGACCAAAGGGTTAACAGCAGGATAAGGAACAATGTTTGAAGGAAAAAAGATAAGAAAAAATCCCAAACAGTTAACAACCCATAATCTGTTTTAAGAGTTTTTAAAGAACGTGGCATGGGAGATGCAGAATATCTGCTGACAGAGGAGAGGGAAGTAGAGTAAAATGCTATCTACTGAAGTGTATAAATACATCAGATATTTGGGGGTGGGGGGGAGTGCAAAATTTGCCTGAATAGAATACAGCTCAGAGGTCAGGCTATGCTGCAGTATAGAGTCAGAAGAGAATGCACTAAGACTTAATATGTAAGATTAAGTCTTATAAGCAATGTGAAATTGCTTAAAGTTTTATAAGTGAGATGCTTTGAACACTGACCCCTCAGACAAGAGGAAATTCAAGAATGATGGTGAAGTGGCAAGGAATTTTATGCCTTAATTGTTGCTGTCTGAAAAGATGAAATAAATTCTTAAGCCATGTGAGCTTTGAGGGTGACTGATGAGCACCCTAAACAGAATGAAGTCTCTGAAAGCAAATGCTGGAGCAATCTGAGAAACATATAATTGTGAACATAGTGAACACCTTGTTTCTGATCTGCTTTCCACATTTTGTTACTGGAAGTCTTCATGCTGTATTTTTACCTGGTTTAGGGCAGGATGAAAGGCTCTTTGACCTCATTTGGGACGGAGCTGCCTGTTACAAATGTGCCTCTGGATTACAAATTCTTGGCTAGCCTTGTTTTGGACAAAGTCAACTCACGTCAAAAAGCCGAGCTTCTGTTATGCTCGAGTGTGTTTCATAGGATCCCATACTTTCTATACTCATGCCAAAGTTGTTTTCTCAACTAATGGAATGGACAAAAGATTTCATGGGTGTTCCTAAATGGTGTTTTCTTCCTTGGAGTGTCAGGTGAGGGGAAGTGAGGATTTCAGTGGGGTTGGGCTTCTGATCAGTTGTAACACAAAACTGTGTCTAGTCTTTTCTAGTGTGGCTCTTGGCTGTTATGCCTGCCGGGTGGTGCTCAATTAGCTACCCTCCCTTCCAGCTAAGCTTTGGAAGCAAATACAGTATTTTTAAAAGTTAAAACCACGTATTTTTATATGAAACAAAACAGTTACCCTGAAAAAGCCACCTCATCTACATTATTTGCTTTACACTTGCAATTAACTGAGTGTTGTGATATCAGTGTTAGCTGATGAGGACAATGTTCCCCTTGTCAGAGGATTGCGCTCGAGGGGGGTCTGCAAGCAGGATGACACATACTCAGCGAGCGGAGTCAACGTAATCCAATCTATTTCCGCTAATTTCCTGGAAAATACTTTAAGATCATGATATTTTGCTTGACTTCGCCGCGTCCGATGAGCAATGTGGCGACGGCTTACTGGCCGTCAGTGTTATCCTTCCTCAGGGCGGGAGGGTCCCCTGCGCCCCGGGGCGCCCGTGCAGAGCTGCGGCGGGAGCGGGCGGGCGCGGTCCCGGGGCCGCTCCTGTCATCACCGATACGCTAAAAAAAGGAAACAATCCGCTTTTCTCCCTCTCCTTGCAAACGGGTTCTGAGGCAAACACCCCCCAAAGAAGGAATGAGCGGAAATCGCACCTGGCAGGACGGCTCTTGAGAAGTTTCCCGTCGGCTTTCGCGCCCCCTCGTTCTCGGGCGCCGGCGGCCGGGCTGCGGCGCCGGGGTCGAGCCCGTGCCCACACGGCTGCCAACCGAGCGACAACTTCGGCGGCGCGGCGCTGCGTGGCACGGCGCGGCACGGCACGGCGGGGCTGGGCATGGGGCGGGGCGGGGAGGCCGGGCCGCGGTCGGGAGGGCGGGCCCGCCCGCGGCGGCGCTGCCCCGGCGCGGCGGGGGAGGACGCGCGTCGCCACTTGTCCGCTCCTTCCCCGCCGCGGTGCGGCCGCAGGTTCCGCAGGCGCCTCCTCGTTCCCGTGCGCAGGGGCTGCGCTGTCGAGCGAGGACAGGCGGGCGGGTGGGCATGGCGAGGGCGCCCGGCGCTGATGATCCAGTGCCGGGGTCTGTAGCGCGGCCCGTCCCCGGCAGCGGCGGCGGCGGCGGAGTGAGCGCGCGCACGTGACCGGCCCCGGCCCCTCGGTGCCGCCGCGAACGGCCGCGCTCACACACTCAGACACACGCGGTACCCGCGCCTCCATCCCTACACCCACCCATCCATCCATCTAGCCAGCCAGCCGGCCAGCCCCGCTGCCCCGCACGCACCGCGCCGGCCGCCGCCAGCGCGAAGCTGTCGGCACCACTCCGCGGGGGCAGCGCCGGCGGCGGCAGCAGCGACCGCGCAAGAGGCAAGAGTTTGCGAGGGCTGCTCGTGCCTTCCCGAAGAGGTTTTGCGCCCAGAGGATGGCTGGCTGCGGGCTGTCGGAAGACGCTTGCTTCTCCTCCTTCTTTTACAACTACACCTCCTCCTGGGAGACCTCCTACAACCAGGTAAGAGGGGGCCGGTGCTGAGCGCTCGCCGCCGCTGCGCCCGCCGGGCTCCTCGGGGGAAAACGAAGGTGGTGCCAGTTTGTGCAGGAAGGGTCTGGAAGTGTTTCTGTTCGGCGCGTGTGTGTGTTGTAGATGAGGGGGTTAAATCAACCGAAGAAAGAAATGAGAGAAAAGAGCCTCTTCCCGTGTGCCTTTCAGCCCCCTTCCATCCGCCCCTGCCCCTCCCGTGAGGAAGAGGAGCGTGAGGAAAACTAAAGAACAAGAGCCGTAGCCCGCGGAGGGCTGTGTATTGCCTGGGAGCAACTCGGGGCTCAGCCGGGCAATTCGACTGGAGTGCCCCTAGCCTGCCCTCGGCTGCACTGAGGGACCGCGCTGAGGCAGCAGGGCGAGTTTGCCGGGCGGGGGGAGCAGGGTGCGAGTGACAGGCTGCGTGCGAGAGGGAGCCCCCCCGCACCCGCTTCCTCCTCCCTCAGAAATGGCTGCATACGCATTCAGATCCGTAATTTCGGATCCTGCCCAGGTGGAAGTAGTTCGGCTCACCCGTCTCTCCCTGTGGTTCACCCCCGATCCCCCCTCCACGCACTTAACTTTGATGACTGTGCAATGCGGAGCGCGCAGCCGGGTACCGCCGGCCGGGTCCGTCCCCCCCGCCCGTGCCGGGGCTCGGGCAGCGGGGAGCGGCTGGCGAGGCGGTGGGGGAGAGCGGGGGGAAACCAGAATTTGCGCCTCAGAGGTAGAGAGCTATTCTGGGAGCCTCCGAAGCGCCTTTAATTAAATAACTGTTGTAGTCTGCTGCCCCCGCTGCTTGTCTGGTGAAAGTCTACAGGCAACTGTCATTTATAAACTACACCGGTGTGTGTGTGTGTGTGTGCGTGCGTGCGTGCGTGGGGAAGGGGTTTTCTGGCGCTGGCGTGACAGGAAAAGTTGGGCAGCGGATGGAAGCGGGCCGCAGAGCGGACAAGAGGCGCCCCGGGCTGTGCGGGCGGTGGTGCCCGCTGTGGGGGCGGGAGAGCCGGGGGGACAGGGGAGTCACCTCCTCGCATCCTCCCTGCGGGGGACAGAGCCCGCTCAGCTCAGGGGAGAACGTGCAGCCCTACGACCCCAATTTCCAGCAGACTGAAACCCCCAAACTAGCAGTTAACACCTGAGGTTATACCTCACATTAAGGCAGGGAGAAGCCGCGCGCACTTCCCTGCTCCGGGAGTTGCAAACGCAGAGCGGCGAGGATCGGGGCCGCCCTTCGGCAGCGGCCGGCCGGCGAGCCCGAGCGCGGTGGGACTCCGGAGCCCCGACAGCCTGCTCGTTCGAGGCTGCCGTATAAATAAATACGAATCTCTGTGTCCCGAGTGCGAGCGGACTCCCGCCGGGCCCATCGCGGCAGGCGCCCGCCCCTTGCCGGGTACAGCTGCCTGCCGGGTGTGCCGCCCCGGCCGGGGGAGCCTTCCCGGCGGGGAACAAGTCAGGCTGGCGTGCGCCGAGGAGAGGGGGGCTCGTGTGGGGAGCGGACACGCATCAAGCGTAGAGCCAGCGCCGAAACGCCGTCTCCCGGGCGCGCCGGAGCCCCTCTGGCTCGGCGAAGCCATGCGGAGCCCCTCTGGTAGCCCCGCGGGGAGCGGCGGGTGCGCGGGGGCAGCGGCGCTTGGCCCGTCCGTGAGGGGGCCCGGAGGGCGCGGCCGGAGCCGGCGCTCGGAAGCGCGGCGGGGCTGCCCGGAATCCGGGCCCCGGCGCTCGGCGCGCCCGGGGTCGGCTCGGCGGGAGTTCGCGCCGAGCTCGCCGCTCGCAGTGGCTCGTGGTGGCCGGTGCTCCCGAGCCCGCTCGGGTGTGTGTTCCTCTGCACGTACCGAGGGCACACACCGGTGCCCGTGTGCTTATATGAACACAGAACGTGCATTGTCGTCCTGCTAAATTCGAGCCCATGCAAGTCACTGGGATTTAAGAAGGGCTCATGCCTGGTATAAAAGGCAGGCAGTCACAGGGAAGACTCCTTTGAAACCATCAGAGGGGCAAAATGCTTAGGAACGCAGACAATAAAATCAGGTTTAAACCGGCTCCTTTATCTAAAGTTAGTTTCATTCTGTAGCGAAACAGTTCGGTGAAAGGATGTCATTGTGAAATGACAGGTTCCCTTACATTCCCTTTCAGGAGAGCAAGCCGTATCACAATGGAAGCAGGAAGAATTGCTGGCAAATCCAGAGTTGATCTATTCTAAATACCAGTGTTGAACTGTATCTAAGGGAAAACGCGGGAGATAATTCAGAATGCAGAAGGCCTATTTATAGCAGGACTATATAAACTGTAGGATATATACACAAAGTTGAATTAAATATGCATGATTAAGAAAGGTGCTCCGAAGGAGAAGGTGTAATCGTTACATAGCATTACAACGGACGAACAGATGAGCTTGCAAGAGCTTCCAGGGTGAAGATGAGAAGAATTTTTAAGACACATATTCTTTCTGGTGCTCAAGGCTGCTTTCTATTTTCATCTTTTGCGTATTATGTTACCATTTATATCAGTCAAATTCATCAGCTGAGGATTAGCGGTAGATGTTAGTCTGAATATGAAATCAAAATGAATATGGGATTTTGCTGCAAATAGATTTTTCTTACAAGTTTTAGCGCTTAAAAAGGCAGATCTGGCTCAGACTTGGCTGTCAGCCATATTCGTGTTTGTTTGTTTTTACCTGAATTGTGTAAAAAAAAAAAAAAAAAGGCATGCAAACGTTTCTTCTTGCTAAATTTAGCAACATAGCCGAAATAGAATTTGTTTTGTTTAAAACAAAACAGCAAACAGAAAAACTTTTAAAAAAGTGCTGAGATGAGAAGATGGGTTGACTACTGGAAAAATAGTTTTTTATTCCAAATCAATATGATGCACTCTGAACGTCTTATACAAGGTAAAAGGATCCCTTGTATAATATCAATAGCGGCTCAGCCCTAGCTTACTAAAAGAATCTTTTCCTGGCATCTCAAGGCTTTAATGAGAGTATAAGTAATCAAAATACGACTCAACAATGGAACCAGTCAGGTTAAAGAGAGCAGTGACTTCTAGAAGCAGAATATACTGTCTGGCAGCTGGGAAAGGAGAGATATGATGTTTACTTTATAATTCAGGGCATTTGAGAGATGAGTTTCAACCTTTATATTTTTGGTGCATTATTGCAGATCGTTTTTAAGCCCAAGCTTGTATGTGTGATTTGTTGGTAATGTTCTTGGAAGGAGCTTTTCCATTGCATATTAAATTTCAAAGTGCATCACAAAAAAGCTTGTGTTGGAGAAATCATGTCTAGAAACTTTATGAAAGTCTATTTTGAATCAATTTCTTAGATAGTCTTCCAGAATATAAGGCTCCATATTAGTTACAAATAAGACTTCACATTACTAAGGAAAACTTCAAAAAGATTGAGTGTCCTCTTGAAGCTTGCTGTGTTTTTTTATAGTTATTGTGGTACAGGAACTTAAAAATTATGCTAAATTCCAGCATAGTCCAACTCGTAGACTTAAATCCTGAGAACTTTGAACTATGGTTGCATAAACTTACCTGTGTTGTCTTGCCAGTGTGTATAGAACTGAGATGAAGGAATATCCATCAGATTTTGTGTTGATTTTTTCTTCATTTTTAGACAGTATTCTTCATTTTTAGACAGTCACGCTACTTCTGGTTCTTTATTTTTGCTGGAACCTTCCTGAATGTGTCTTCTGGAAGTTCTCTTTACATGTTTCTTAATTAGTAGTCGTGAGTAAAGAACAGCTAAATCTCAGTACTGCAATGAGGTATTCAGCTATGCAAGAATAGGAATATTTTTCGGCATAACCTGTCTATACTGAACTGGCAGCATTATTTGTATTAATTATTTTTCATTCTCCAGTTCAGAATTGGATACATTGTTGTGTTACTAATCTATGTGGTTGGGAAGTGCCTGAAAATAATTTGAAATGTAGTTCATGAATGAAATTCTATGACCAATGCGTAAATCTGGATATTATTTTAATTTGACCTCAAAATCCTTGCAGTATAGAAGTAGAAATGAGTAGTATGCTTCCTGACTGATGCCATTATTTCAGAGATTTTTCCCTGCAACTCTCAGCCGTGGACTTAGTAACTGGCACCGTCTTCTTTGTCCTGTGTTTTCAAACATAGCAGTACATTATACAACCTACTTGGACAAAATGTATTCTGTGGGTATTAGTAAGTCAGTGAAAGATGAAGCTAAGAGCCAACCTAGTGGGTTGCCTCTTTGTCTTTACAGGAGCAGGGACAGAAGTGCCCTAGTGTAGCTTTCTGCCAGTATTTTTGGGGAGCTGAACTGAGTGTAGTATATTGCTTTTCTGCATTTTTATTTTTTGTAACCAGAGTATGACCAGTGGCCACTTCTCAGGGGCAGTGGACAAAAATAGACTTTTGGACTTAATTTCGTTTCTGTATTTTCTGGATTTTTTTTTTTATTAATGTTCTTTGAGTAGTAGGACATGAAATCTGTGCAAATTTGGAAACATGCTAGATTAATTTGTGTTAATACCCTACATATGTATAGCATAAACAGAGTGTGTCTGTGTATGGGAGTGTTGAATGAGAGATACCAATCTGTACAAGATTGGACAGTGCACTTTATGGTTTTTGAAGATATTTTTCTTAAATGGAAGAAGACTCTGTCAATGGTTGTACACTATTTGATGGTGAAAACTAATGGAATAATACCATCATTCAACTGCAGTTACATTTTAACAGAGCCTGTAACATCTGTGCATATTAAAAGAAGTCTGTCAAAACTAAATTAGTTAAGAAAAAAAATGCAATCCTGGTTTAATATTAACAGAAAATATGTAATTTTTAAAAAGAGTGAATCCTGGATTTGACGTTTTCCTGACTCCAAGGGGTTTTTGTGCACAGAGCTGATAAAATAGCAGTAAAAATGAAAGTGAAACTGAAGACACCTGTTTTCTTGACATCCCAGCAAAAGATAAATGATAGGATAATGAGAAAGATGTAGTTTATTAAAAACAGGTAATGGACTTTATTAAAAATGTTGTTAAACATGATTCTCTTTCTTTCAGAGATTAATGCCTAAATTGCTCATTCAACACAATAGCTTTGAAAAGTGTATTTTGATGGCAAGTTCATCTAACAAAAAAAGCACGGTTTAAACTGAGAATGAACCATTTTCTCATGTCCCAGTGAAGTGCAACTAAGCAGTTACACAGTAGAGCACAGTAGCACGAGTTTAAAACACATGTAGAAAATGAGAAAGACATTATTGTTGCATCTTATTTTAAAGGAAAAACTCACATACAGATTGTGAGTTACAGTTATGGCTGTGATGCACTAATGCAGTTCAGTGCTTTATACATAAGATGGGATTTTCAAAAATACAGTTTTGTTCAGGAGAGAATGTCAGTAGTTCTAGCAATGTATTCTGAAGGAAGAGGGCAGGGAGTTCTTAGCTGGTCAAATGTTCATGTGGTCTAAGCAGAAATGTAAAAGTGCAGGGTTTGCATTGGAATGAGAATGGGGTCATCCACCCTTTGTACTCATCATCAGGGAAGCAGAACCTTCTTCCAGAGAGACCATAGGAAATCAATGAGTACACTTTGCTAGTGTAGAGATAAATGTGTACTGCAGAAGGGTATTAAATATAAAAGGGCAGCAGTAAAATGATTTACTACATGAAGAAGTGGAAGTTTCTTTTGGTCACCTAAAAAGCAATTTTCATTTTTTGATAACATAATTACATTTTTTAGTACTAATAAAAGTATTTTTATACTGAAAAAGGCTGGCAAACGACCTATTTTGCATGGATACAATGTAAGGTAGGAAAGGCTTGATAACAAATGGCAGCTTATTCACAAATATATACTTTTTTTTTTAACATATTATCTGGCACTTAAAATTTAGATCATAATGGTCTGATCTGACTTACCAAAAGTTAATGGGCTTTTTAATGTTTCTTTCCTGAGGCGGTGAGGATGCTTGTGATCCAGTTTGTCTCGCCATGACCAGAAGGTATCACTGAGGGATACCAGCACAACGGATGCACATAGGAGAGAACCTGACGTACATTTAGGTGTAGAGGCTTAATGAAATGTGGAAGAGCAGATGCACAGTCCTAATGTGTCGGTGGATTTTTAATTTCCTATGATGTGTCTGTTTGCTGTGTGAGCAAAACTCCTTGTACATTTAAAACTTACAGGACTGTAAAACTGCGAAAAAGGACAGAAGCCAAATAATTCTACAGTATTTTTTGTGACAGACTCTGTGTTCTTTACAAGTGGCAGTTAAGATTCTCCTTCTGCTACATAGCTGTGTGTTACTGTCTCCTCTCTAAAGGTAAAATTAAGGTGAAGAGAGATTAATGGCAGAACGACCCTTGCTCTGGTTATAGCACTTGTGACACTGGTGCTAATTTTGGAAGGAGAAATTGGGTATTTGCGGTTCCACGTGAACTCACTGTGACCCAAAATGATGAGAGGTGTGTGTACGCTAGCACTTTTCTTGAAGGCAGGGGTGTGCTGTGTTCATCCCAACACTGCCGTGCTTTGGTTAGTGTTGTGGGCTGATCTCATTGCAGCTGATCAGAATTCCTTTTGGATAAAGGTGGACTGTGAGATGTGTTTCAGGAGTATCCCTAGTGCATTTGAGCTACAAATTTATATTCAGCTAATGAGATGAGATCAGGTCTAGGATGAAGTTAAATAATCAAACTGTACCCTGAAGTGCATGGTGCAGAACATGTAGTGTAGACGTCAGATCCTCGGCACCAGCTGTCTGACTCTTCCAGTTTTGCAGTTCCACAGTACTTGCTTGTGTAGCCAGCCCCTGCATCCAGTCGAGTTTGTCTAGCAGAGAGTGCATGGAAGCCCATATTCGGGAGGCTGGTTGGAGACTTGTGGATAGAACGCGTCCCCTGACATGCACCCTTATGTCGCAATCATAAGGCCATTATTCTTTGCCTCAAAAAGGGGCAGTTTGTGCTGGCATGAAGAGGAAAGGTTCGTTTCATCACTTGTAATATAGCACATGAGCGAGTAAAAGGCACTGATACTTTGGCTTGCAAAAGCTCTCCACATTTTTAACCCATTTTATTATTTGCAAGAGCAATTTAGTTCCTAATGTTAACAATGAGTGATTATGATTCTGTACTTCCGTTTACAGCACAAATTAGCATTTTGTTTTCCATTACAGCTTTTGAATGAGGAATTTAATGTATAATTTGCTGCAAATAGATGTTATCATCTCTTTGGATGTGAACAACCACATAAACTTGAGCAAATGATAAAAATGGAATCAATTACTTCTCAAATGGAAGTAGTTTACAAACCTTCACAAACAAAATGGCAATAGTTGGTGGTTATTGTAACAAATAATTAGTTTTTTTTAAACAACATTTACTGAATTCTATTGACAAATTACTAATTGCTTATAGAATATTTAATCATCTCCCTCACAAAATACATGCCAGAAAATATATGGATTTCTTAAACTGTAGATTCCCTCTTGTCGTCCTTTTGTGAAGCTTTTCTCATACTTTTATAGGTATATTCACCTGTACAAATGTTCCAGAAGGGTAGCACTGAACTTGCTGCTGCTGGTTAGAGAGCTTCACAGTACTCTGGAATTAGTAGATTAAGAGTGCAGTTGTGGGGGAGGGAAGAATGAAGAGTAAATGTTGTAGGCTGTATGCAAAGCCTGTTGAAGGTGATGTAAATTTTTCTGCTACTTTTGACTTCATGATCTATGTTCTGGTTATTAGATGGATAAAGAAGAGAAGAGACATTATAACAGTTGCTAGAATGAGTGAATGCTGTCAATCTCTACTGTAGGGGGAAGTAATATCTTGTACTTCGATGAGTTTCCCAGTTTGAATTTCACAAAGAAAGTTTTCGACGGTCAGTTGCTGTGATCTCTTTCTGTATTATACAGAGTTATTCATGCTTGGAAAAATACCAATCCACAGACAAAATCAGTGTGAGAAACAGTTCAGAATCACACTCAATCTCTTCCCATTGCAGAAACTTTCTTCATATCAAGAAAGGTCGTAATTCAAGTGTCATTTTCAACCTCTTCCTTTCAAAGAGGCTGTTTATGAATTCTGATGATTTTCTATATGCTGGCTTGCATATCTGTTTCTTTCTGATCCCCTAAAGCTCTGACCTTAAAGTCACCACCTACATAATTTCCTGTCATTGCGGATTAATCGGCTTCTTTCTCACAGTCATCCCCAGTAACCCCAATGTATCCATCCTGTATACAGTATAAGCACCGTGGTTGTACATGTCTTGATTGCCCCTACCTACTCTCTTAGCCTTACTTAAAAATACAAATTGAAGTCTGTACTTTGTTTCATCTAGTACTTTAGACTTTACACCTCTAGTCCTTTTAAATCCTTTGCATAATTTAGTTTTTCCCTGTTTACCATTAATACCACCTTTTTGTTTGTTATTGCTGGTGGATTTGATGCTTGCTGCATTAGTTCTCTGGACAAGCACTTTTTGCTATCTCACACTTTCCCCTTTGACTCATTGAAGTCATGAGCCCATTGGGGAAGATCATGTAGACTTTGATCTACCTGGTGTCTTGAAAGCCATTGTTGTCTAGTTATTAAAAATGGGTAGTCTTATTTTGCACTTGGAAAACTGTGGAAGAAGCTGACCAAAACCCCATTCATCACTCTGCTCCATTTCACTGTATTCATCTCTTGCTTGTTTCTTTAGGTTGGTGTCTGCTGCTGTACTTGGATCGGTCTGTAGATCAGATGAACAATAGCTTTTTATTCTTCTAATAATTAAAAAAAGACTAATGGTGTATTTTCTCATTTGCTTCACTCTACCAAACACTGACGTAATTAAGGGGGAAAAAAAGGACAGAATGGGAATAGTATAGCTTGAAATTCAGGGTCCTGTATTCAGCCTTTTAGCCTTCTTTTGAGACCATGGAGCTGACTGTTTAAGATGAAGCTGTTTCCTAATTTTGTTTTTGAGGCAGCTGTTGGTTGTAAAAATTCACTTGCCTTCTCATTTTGACTATAACTCTGTTTATTTGTTTGGTCCTTTTTTTGTCTTTCAGAGCAAACTGACTTGGACTAGAGCAGGTCAATGTTGTGATAATGCGTGTTTGCAGTGAGCTTTTTTGAAGCTTAGAATGTGTCTGGTGTAATGATTCCTGTAGGGCTGATGGAACTTTATTTTAGGGGAATGTGTGCGTGGCTTCATAAAACATATCCACAGTTGTCACAGGCTCCCTGAACTGAGCAATTCGTAATGTCAGAGGATTGTTATTTGGATTGTAAAACTCACAAACTCACTCCAACAAGAAAGTTTACTTCAACCATTTATTTTCTTCTTTTCTTTCTTTTTTTTTTTAAGTTATATTTTTTGAGTCAAACAGCACGTTGTGAATTGATATCTCTGCTAAACTTTGACTTGTTATTCATGATGCTTCTTATTATATGTGTCTGCTACCTCTCTGTCTCATAGTTTGTTTAGGCCTTGATCCAGCAGACCACTTAATTGCTCAACAGTAAACTCTTGGAAGTCAAGGGAACTGCTTACAGGTTTAAAATGAATGTGTTGTATCAGATTGGGGCCCTAAAACAGTTTTATCTTGAGGGCAGAGAACTTTTGCTTCCATCTTGTTTTGTCAAGAACTTGCCATGCTTTGAATGCATTGCAAGTATTGATGGTACTTATGGAATTGGGAGCAAGATAAGAAGTGAGGAGATCAAGGAGACCTGGTCATGGTAAAGGAAACCTGGCAGTTCTTCCATGGCAGTTCACTCTCTTTGTTTCTAAAATGGTTTTACAAATAAAAGATGATTACTCTTCTCCCAACCAAAAAGCCGTATGATTAAATGAATAGGCTGTGCTCTAAAATCCAAAATCATGACAGAAAAGCCTTCCATGAAATGTATTTGTGAGTGGGAAACTCCAGGTTTAAGGAAAAGGCAAAAAAAATGGCTGTAAACATGTAATGGTAAAAAAAAAGGATTGTAAGTAGGACATGAACACACTTAAATATTTAAGCCCTTGTGAAACAATGAGAAAATGAACTACTGACCAAATAAATTAGCAAAACAAAAGTAAGGTTGCACTCCCAGCCTTTTTTTATTTTCATCCAAAAGACTGTTAATTGCTGGAAGATTAAAATAATTCATATTCAAGGATAGAAAGTGATAACAATATGCAGAGCTTGGATGCTCCAGCTATACACAAGACAGTGAAAGGAATACTTTTCTCTCTGTGTGATGTCAAAGCCAAAAGGGGCGGGGGGGAAGAAAGGAGGGAGTTGTGGCTCTTTGATGTCACTTACAGAATAAGAATAATGCTGTAAAAGAAATAGCATAATCTTTTTCTATTTATCTAAGTCCTTTTTTTTTTCCTAAAGAGTTAGGGCAGCATTGTTAATTGATTTTTCTGACGCTCATAATAACAGCTGTATTAAAAATAATTTACAAAGAATTTCTTTCCAGAAGCTGAGCCCTGCAGAATCAGTTTTAGAAAAGTGGGTAGAGAGCGGATTATTATACATTACGGTTCTCACATAATTATAATCTGCTTGATTGGTAAAATGCATGTTGTGCTTTTGCATTGTCCATTTTCAACCAGTGGTGTGTTTCCAATGAGTTTGTTGGTTTAATAGTAATAGCATCAGGATGTCTTGTGCTCTTTCAGTATAAATAAAGGTTGTCCTAACAGGTGCTCGGATTGTGCTGGCATGGTGGCCACTTTGGCTGGAGTGTCAGTTTTTGGCTAGACTATTTTAACACACTGGGGCTTTTTTCTGGTTACCAGTGGTTGACTCATGTCCAACTGTGAAAGCAGATGTGTGGCTTTTTTGGGAAATAAAGTTAATTAGGGGCGGTTTATAATTTTTTTTTTTTAAAAATTAATACTTTTTTTTTTAATACATTTACTGTGAGGTTAGAGGATACCTTTAGAAAATAAATTGGGTTTTTTATGAACATGAACTTGGACAGACCCAAAGAAACAGCATTATAAAGAAAATTTTGGGCATATCCATGACAAAAAGAACCTTCCAATTGCACATTAACTTTTAAAACAATGTTAAAAATGAAAAGAAGAAATACTTACTCTTTACAGTGATAACTAATAAAGCTGAAACAAAAATGGAAAATAAAAATGACTGGCTTATCTTGGCGCATATTTTGTATTAATATTGCTGTCTTGCCATTTTGTAAGGCAGCTCACAGTCTTTTCAAATCTGTATGGGCCAACATTTAACACACATCTTATTAAATTTTTTGTTTTCTTCATCTTTGACTTTCATTTCTGAAAGGAATTCTTTAAGTAAAAACTAAAATATATTTGCCACGTTTCAGGTACTATTTTCCCTTTTGTTTAGTATAGTTATTTGTACCTTCAACATTGATATCTGTCTATTTTTAAGTCTGCTGGTAGACAACCCTGTTATGTGAAAAAGAGAGCTTTTCACGTGAAAAAAGTTTTAGTTTTGTGATTCCTTTCTTATTCTTGTTCTTGATTGTTACATAAAATAAATGGCAAAGATGGAAAAAACCAAAGAGTAGCAATTGCTGTTAAAATCAATAAAAAAAAAGATAAATTACAGAAATTGCTGTCAAAAATTAAACAAGAAAGCTTGTTTATTTTATGTTACTCTTGTTGCAAATAAATGTCAAATGAAATGGAAATCTGTTCATTAGAGCATCCTGAAGCAAGGATGTTGTCCCTATGCGCACGCTGGGGCTGCACGATGTATGAAGCAGTGGCATCCCAAGTGTACAGAAATGATTCTGGAATTACCACTGAACCTTCATGTCTGAATGAACTATAAACTCATTGGGCAGCACTCAACTTTCCTAAGACTATTGCAACTGTAAAAAAAAAAAAAAGGCAAACTTGTTATGCATGTATTTTGCTCTTTTTTTTTTTTTTTTAAATTTTTTTTTCCTCCTCATGGGGAAAAAAAAGAATATTTGGAAAGATCGTGGAGAGAGTGTGATAAAATAGTTGTACTTGTGGAGATCACAAACCTATGTGTCTGTGAAACGACTGAGCTTCTTCCATGAGTAGATTAACTATAGGACTTACTGGTGCATTGGAGGTAGTCACTCTTAGAGAGTCTCAATGAAAGGCTTTGCATGTTTGGAAGAGTATGTTGCCTATCTAGGATTTGCAGAGGATGAGAAGATGATGTATTTCTAGTGCTTTTAGGTGTTTTCTGTAAGGGACATTGCCCATTACTTGAGCAGAATGGGCATCTGTTGGATTAGTAGTTGCCCAGGATTATGAACAGATGTGACAGTGCTACCTGCAGTGCAGGTTCCTAAGGCCTAACATGTTAGCTTCCTAGATTTTGATATAATTTTGCCATATGTTAACTGTATCAACTGAGTTTTGCCACAGTTGTATGTCTCAAGCAAGAATTGTTGTTTGGATGGTTTTGTGTCTTTGTATTGGGTTCTTTTTTAATGCAAATATCAAGAAATGTGATTTTACTGTCTTAGAAATGTTACTAGATTAAAAAAACCCGCAGAATTTTATACTGTAATATATAAATAAATCTTGTTGCCAAAAAAGCAGTATAAAGAATTGAACTATTTTTAATAGATTTGTTATTTTTATTTTTTCCTAGTGAAGATTATTAAGTATAAGACAAAAAGCAAACAAGAGAATAAAAGGACTGGCATATTGAGAATATTTTATAAAATATTAATTCTTTTGTAGTTTAGAAGATGTAAAGCAAAGTGGCAGCAAAAGTCAGAGCTGTATTTGATTAGAAATCAAAAGGTTATTAATAGTGCTGATTACTTCAGCTTAGTTATATCTGCTCTAGTATTACTCCTATTTGTTTGCAACACTAATCAACCTCACTGTAAGCCCTTATCTTTGACCAGCCAGAAGAAATCATAAAAGGAAATAATTGTTTAGCGAGAAAGACTTTGATAACAGCATGACTCTTGTGTGGGAGACAAGGAGATAACACTGTCTGAGTGAAATGATAGAACCAGGGTAGTAAGGTGATAAATTCTTTAGCTGTCTTGTCTTCAGCAGTAAAATATACAGCAAATTAACAATGTCTTTTCAAGAATTGTTTTAAGAACTGATCATATTTGTAATTTGCATGTTTCACATTTGCATATGTAGATGAAATGGAGGAGATTTGGTTTGGAGAACATGATTTCATAAAGCCACAGATTTAGCCAGAGTTTGACCAGGTGATTCAGCCACGACTTACTATTCAGTTATCTCTCTACTGAGATGAAAATTGTGATTAGTGTTTGCATTTGATTTGACCAAAATATTTTACAAAATATAAGTATTTATCTGAAGGAAGGCATCAAACATTCAGTAAAGCTTTTGCTACTTACTGTATTGGTTAATCATTCTCATTATTTGCTGTCTTTAGAAAGCCCTGGTTTTCATTAGAGTTGGTCAGAATTAATTTCCTAGGTAAAAGTTCTCTTTATGACTTGGCTTGGTAGGTTGGGAAGACCTTCAGTATGTTTTTGTTTTTACCTACAAAAAGTACTCAAGACACCAGTGTGCCATTTTTTCTAAGCCAATCAAAGTGACCTCTTTAAGACTCTTAACAGAGGACATTTTTTGCAGACTTCAAGTACATTTGCATAACTTCTCTATTTTCCTTTCAGTTTTTTGGTTTTCCTTCAGGAAAATCAGATGCCAGAAACACAAGATGGTATTTCAGTATTGGTCTCTACAATGCTGTCAGTACTACAGAGAGGAATTCATTTACCTGCTTCTCTTTGTTATGTTCAAGGTTCAAATTAATTTTTTGCTGCGGTATCACAATGAGAGTTCACATTGAGTAACTTGTGTACTTCAGTACTTGCTGAGTTAATTGAGTCATGATTATCCAGGATATAGTCTACCATCCTGTACATATGTTACATTTTCTGTTCATTGATCTGCACCTTAGTACTTTATTTTATCCAAACAGGCTCAAGGGCAAGCAAGCAAGGAAGAGTCAAATCCATGTATTGTAGCATCAGTGATTGCCTGTAGTGGTTTCAGCATGGTGTAATCTGCAGTCAGATGTGATGAGGAGGTTACCATGCCACCTTTGCTGCCCCATTATGTTAGTGTGACTTTGGGACAGAAGGCTCTCCATCCAAATTGTCAAGTTTAACTGCTCGCTCATTTGCTCCCTAACCTGATTCTTTCAAAATGGCCTAAACTAATATAACATTGAAAAAATTCTACTGTTATGAATCTTTACAACAGCAAGCAAACCTGTCTTTTATTTTGAAAGAGCTTGGGTAGAGTACAGAAGGGATGTGCTGTCATGCTGGGTGATCATCAGGAAGTGATGATGAGCAGCTACAGGTCTATTGGGGTGGTAGCCTGGGTCAGCTGCAGCCTCAAGAGACTCACTGAATTCAGCCTGTTTGCTGTAAAAGCACTAAATTGGGAGAGGTACTAAGTAAATAAGAATGGAGAGCTTTTTCTGGGAGAGATTTGAGATGAGAGCATTCAGAGCTGCTTTTTATCAGTAGGTGTGGATTTTTCTTCACTGAAGAGCTATAGATAGTGAATCAATTTTTTGTAGGTGTGTGCTGAGGTTGTGATTTTTATTTTTTCCCCTGCTCATTTGCAAGGAAGTAATGATTGTGAGTGATCACACGATTGAAGCTCAGCTTCAGACATCTTAAATAGGGCTGACTTTCAGCAGCTAATTGTTTAGTATTTACTGAATTTTTGAGCAACCAAATCTTAAACAACAAGAATCTGTGTCTCTTGACATGCGTGCCTCTGACATTTAATGTGTGAAGACAGCTTGCAACCGCGTTTCAGGGAAAGCTGTATGGAAACCTTGCTAGGCTGGATTATGCAGAGAATTGCTGTAGTTACAGAAATTGATTACTGTAACTGATGTCTCTTTTAAATAATGTATGCTTGTGATGTTTGTAATCACAGGCAGGACTTTGAAGACCTGTTGTATAAGTTTTTGGAAACAAACCTAGTTTCTTAAGTAGTTCCACAGTGCAGGGCTGTGTTTCCCAATCGGATTTGATGACATGTATTTTGCTAGCAGATTTTTGTAAACTGAAACCGAACACTGGAACAGGTCTGTCCTGATACCTGTGTTAAACCTACATGAGATAAAACATCCTGAAATAATTCCCTGTAAACTGTCAGTGACCATGAAGAGTTTTGGTTTGGCAGTGACGACTGTATTTAGAGCTGAGCCCAGAGGACTTAGGATAACATTTGTCAAAGGCTTGTTTTCTGAAGGTGTGTGGATGTGAGAATTAAGGTGCCTTTCAGACTTCAATAAAGTTGTCCTAAAATATATAGTGCTGTGTAGGAATATTTGAGATAGTTTAAAATTAACTAGCTCAAATAAAAAAGGCAACAGAGGTAGGTCTCACTTCAGTCTTCTATTGGATTAGTTACTACAGGTTGGCAAGTGTGTCAGTGTACCTTCATCCTGTCTGCTGTCCAGACCAGTAGGGCATCATTAGGGTTGGAATGGACCTCTGGAGATCATCCAGTCCAATCTCTCTGCCAAGGCAGGGTCACCTGCAACAGGTGACACAGGAACTCATCCAAGTGGCTTTTGAACGTCTCCAGAGAGGGAGTCTGACTTCTCTGGGCAGCCTTTCCCAGTGCTCTGCCACCCTCAATGCAAAGTTCTTCCTCATATTGGGGTGAAACTTATGTTGTAGTTTATGGCCATTGTTCCTTATCCTGCTGCTGGGAACCATGGAAAAGAGTCTGGCTCCATCCTCTTGGCAACCACCTTGGAGGTACTTATATGCGTTGATGAGATCCTCTCTCAGTCTTCTCTTCTGCAGACAAAGCAGGCCCAGCTCCTGCAGTCTCTTCTCAGAAGAGACATGGTCCAGACCCCTCATCATCTTTGTGGCCTCCACTGGACCTTCCCCAGTAGCTCCTTGTCTTTCTTGTATGGAGAAGCCCAAAACTGGGGACAACACACCAAATGTGGCCTCGGTAGAGCCAAGTAGAGGGGCAGGATCACCTCCCTCAGACTGCTGGCCACACTCTTCCCAATGCACCCCAGGATCCCATTGACCCTCCTGGCAACAAGGACACTGCTGGCTCATGGACTTACATTACCTGAAAAAAAAAGGGTTGTTGACAGGTCTAGGGTTTTCAATTTTTTTTTTTAATTGTTAATCTATCTTAAAGCCAAAATAAACGTACACATTGAACTGCCTAATTTATGTTAATTTAGATTTATTTGTCTGTGTAGTAACCCTAAATACTCTACTGTGAAGCATTAGAAATTCCATCTACAACATTTTCTACAATGACTTTCATATTTGTGCCTTAATGAAGTTCTTAATGTAAGAGAGATTACTACTTTTGTATTGTGAAGCACACAGGTTTCAAATGAGCAAAAAATACATAATTCTCTGAAACAGAAGAGATATACGTCATAAAAGTAACTAACTCAGAGTTAACTTAAAGAGTAGCAAAACATGTGTAAAAGTCATGTATAGTCTCCTCCTGGTAGAGGAGAGTGCAGAAATTTCCATTTTTATAAATTGAACTCAGATGGTAGAGTTATTAACCATTGGAGCAGGCTTCCAGGGGAAGTGATTGAGTCACTATCCCTACAAATATTTAAAAGATCTGTAGATGTGGTGCTTAGGGACATGATTTATTGGTAGACTTGGCAGTGCTGGTTAGTAGTTAGACTTGATGATCTTAATGGTCTTTCCCAGCCTAAATAATTCCATGATTCTATGATTCTGTGAAAGTTTTAAGCATTGTCCTGCTGTTTCTGTATTTCTTGTTCTCCTCAGCAACTTCCTTTCCAGGAATAGCACAATATTTGTCATTTAGTATGTGTTTAATCTCTCTTTTGTTTTTAAACAGGTCTTCAACTGATAGCTGCTTTAAGAATTATGTGAGGAGAATTCTAGAAATAAAAGCAAATGAGAGAAGACAATGTAATGATGCTTTATACTTTTATATAAGTTTTCTGTCATTTGGAAACTCAGGGGCTCTTGCTTTTGGTTGCCAAGTGTTAGGATGATTGCTTTCAAGGTGAAGCTGTACTATGCTGCTTTGAACTGATACTGCATGATTAGGGTAATAAGTAAGTGCCACTTAATTGGAACAGGCCTGATCAGAAGACATTCCAGGTAACTGATTTAAGCCAGACAATACTTAATTGCAGTGAATGTTGCGTAATGGGTATGATAATTATGTGCATTGGGGATACCTTCAAATGATTCATTGGTGGTTGGATCTTTTGTGTCTGCCTCACTGTTGGCTCTTTTTCCTGTTGCTCAGAACAGCTTCCAGTGTCTTTATAAATAGCCATGATTCATTCAGAAAGCAGATAAAACCATGGCTGGCTTTTAATAAATCAGCAGTCTAAAATCAGCTTGTTTAAAATCACGATGTCTCTAATGATTTTTGAGGACTTCTTAATATTGTTTTCAGGATTTTGAACTGCTGGGTTTACTTTTTCAATTTTCTATGTGATCAGGAATGTTAGAAATTGAAATAAGAAAAGACAAGTCACATAATTTCTTGGCTTCTGGATCAAGGCAAGCTCTAACATAATGAGACTTACTAAATCATAGAAGTTGATTTGTTCTCTGCCCTTGGCAAATAATTAAATTGCTTTAGTTCTGTCATATTTTCTTCCCAAGATTGCTTGTTTTCTTCTGTACGAACCTACCTGATGTGTTGCAAAATGGTCTTTACAACCAGGGAACCCTCCCCTTTTGTAGTTGGACAAAGATAAAACCTGGTCCTTTTCCCCCTCATTCTGAAACTATGGCTTGCATATTTGTACCTTCGTAATTTAACCTTGCTTTGTCTACCTTCTCTGCTGGTTTATTATATCATGAGTGTAGGATGCCGATGTTTTCAGCTTCAGCTGATTGTCCACTTCTTCCATACACATTTTTGTGCTTCTACACTGATCTTTTTTTGGGAAGACCCCTATATATATATAATATTGTGGAGATATGCAGTGTTTTCTGATTTAATCTGACAGGTAAGGGCTTGCTTCTGATGCTAACATTAAAATTAATTTTTAATTCCAAAAATCTTATGCTTCCATATTTTTCAGTGTTCTGTCTTGTTTGTCAAGTGAACATGTTGGATAAACAGAAGTAAAAGTATTTCAGTTTAAAAGACTTAAAATATTTCCATTTATTCTTTCTATGATAATGAGTGCTTTTATATTCTTCCCCCCTGCCCCCGGCCCCCTTGCCTTACTACATCCAGTCTACATGTGGGTAGATTTTGACAATGGCTCATGCAAGAAGTGATTTCCAGTGACAGGAACAGTTGAAGACATTTTCATTATTTAAAAAGCAGACATGTTCCTCTGTCAGCAAATTTGCTGCACCTGTGAAAGTGGGATGGATTTGATTGGGAGCTTGGGGAGCACTATATAACAGAAACACAGAACATTCTGAGTGGGAAGGAACCCACAAGGATCATCAAAGTCCAGCTCTTCAGAGAATGGCCCACACAGGGATCAGACCTGTGACCTTGGCATGATTAGCGTGGTGCTCTTACCAACTGAGCTAATTCCAGGGCCTTAATAACCCTTTTGAAAACTAAAAGGATCCTTCAGGTTTGCAGGATTACATTTCCTCCTGTCCTTTCATTTCTCATTATCTCATCCCTTTTGGAATACTTAAGCAGGAAATTTAGGATGACATATAGAAAAGGTGGCACAGGAAATTTTGTTGGCAAAACCAGAACTGCATGTCTCCAGAGAGGCAAAGTTGTCTCTGTTGACTTCAGCCACAGGCAGTCAACATGTTGTGTTGTAGCTATTTGTTTAAAGTGGTTGAGAATATTTAATTTTATTTACTTTGTTTGAAAAAAAACTATTAGAAATATGAAATGTTATGAATATTGAGAACCTCTCAGGTATTGTCTAAACGACCTTCTTTAAAGTGTCTAAAGGTTGGTACCATTTACCTGTAGAAATTAGAAATTAAACCAAAATTACACAAAACACACTTAACGTGATCACTTAGCTCAGGGAATTTGATGTCTTTAAAGCATTTTATTGAGATCTGGACCCTTGTTTTGCTAGGCATTGTACTTACTAACATAATCTTATTTAAGTCAAGGACTCATGTTTAAAAAACCCAAACAAGTACATTAAAAAATAAGAAAATCATAAATGTAATTTAAATCATAAATCAAATATTGACCATATAATAGCCTATTATTCTAGTTCTCTGATGTATAAAGAAACACATTTTTATCACAGCATGACTGTCACTTCAGTGCAACATAAATGCAATTCTTTCATCAGTAATTTCCATATATATACACAAATCTTGAAGTAAAAGCAGCCATAAAACACACCTGAATTCAATCTGTTGAGCAGTCTACAGAATATATATATTTCTTTTTCTGAGTAACTGGTTTTATATTTTTTCCATTTTGCTGTACTAAATATGATTAAGAACAGCAGTAATTTTAAATATTTTGAGTAAAATTAGGAATAGTTACAATGTTTCTCATACAGTAACAGATTTTAAACTAAAAGTCACAGTTTTTAGAGGGTTAAAAAATAAAACAGTTTGTTTTAAGCTAGCAGAACTATAACATAGTTGTAATGAGTTTAAAATCTGGTGATCAGACCAGAGTGCAGCTGATGTAGGTGGAATTGGCTGACTTCCGCTGAGGACCTGTATGAGAATAAGACTTCCTTCACTTGTCTGTGTCTAGTGGAGCTATTTCAATGAAATGCTGCAATTTTTAAAAATGTTTTCAGACTCTATATCAAAGTCTGTCCCTTATTGGTTGGAATATCTATTGAGACTGGAAATTACTTGGCTGATCCTGGTGGTTGTGTCTTCTTGTGTAAGGACACGAGAGAGAAATGACGTAAGGGTGCTTGAGGTTGCACCAAACTGTGTTACAAGATGTGGTCAAATAGCAAATGCTTTGTTTTGCCTGGCTGTCACTGTTTTTAAAGGGTGCTTTAAGACCTCTCACCCGAAAGAGGGGTGTTTCCACCTTTCTTATCTTCATCCCACACCTGGATATTTGATTGCTGAAGTGTTGCTGTGAGGGAATGCCAGCAGCCCTGACTACAGGTTGCTGAGGCTGGAGCAGAGCGTGCTGTCTTCGTCACCATGCTCCATCTCATCTCACCAAGCAGACAGGAGCCCAGTGTTTCTCACTTGTGCTGTTGCCGACATGGTTGTTCTGGGATCTGAAGGCTTTTATTTTTTAATATCCTCCATAATGTTTCTCTTTTTGTCCTCCCTTGTTGTGTCACAGTTCAGGCAGGAAGAGTGGCTGCCCGGAGGACCCTGCAGTGTGACTGGCAGGTGCATGATGCGTGTGGTACGTGGCAGAGCTGTGCACACCCAGGTGGAGAGTGTGGGTTGCTCAGTTGAGACCCCTTATCCAGAGGAGAGGGGACCATGTATCTGCATGGGGATGGTGGGAGAAGAGCAGACAACAGGAGTTCTTTGTTGGTGTCAGCTTGTTTGCTGTGGGAATTGTAGCTGGGTAGAACCTTTTGAAAGCTGTGTTATGTGAGAGAAGGTAAGTGCTCTCATGAAACACTAATAAGGATGTAAGAAAAGACACGGAAGGCCATGTGGAAAAAATGGACAAATAGGCAATCTGTAATAGAGACACTACTACTAGATTCTGGTAGTGTTCCTAAAATCATAAATTGATAATGCTGTTAGTGTTAGATGCCAGAACTGCTGCTGGTGTCCAACAGCAGGAGTGATTTTCCCACTGGGAGAGAGAGTTCTGCTGTCTCTGTGGAGAGAAATGTAATAAAAATATGGAAACCAGTGAATTATGTTGTTGTTTGGAAAATACTGACATATATCTTACACAATGCCTGCACTGTTGCATTTCAAACATGTTCAGATACATAACCTAGAACAGATTAGGAGAGTGTATTGGACTGTTTTGTGTCAGGCACTAAAATGGTATGTAGAAGGGCATACAAAGGAGTGGGAAGGACACAGACAAAGTATTTCAGCTGTTGATAGATAAAGGAGAAGTAAGGGTGATGTCACCCTTCAAGTAGGAGAATGCAGAGAGTATTTTCTCCTTCATGGGTGAGCACATCTCTGCTTAGTGGTATTGTTTTCATAAGTTGCAGACCCAGGCATATGTGGGCACCCTCTTAAAATGGGACATGCACAGATGCCAAGTGAGAGATAGTACCTGCCTAATAGAACTCAGCCTGCAAATATCCTAGAAGATATGATGGGTGAGTGCAGGCAGGTAGGGAGGTGCATGGAGACATTGAAACAGTCATTTCTAATCTCTGTACTGTATTGGTCCTGCTGTGAAGACAGGGCAGAGACCTGTATTCCTGAGGACCTGGTGCTGCTTATAGCAGTTGTTTTCTCTTTGGTGTAAGTGGAGTTGTGTGGGGAATGTGTCAGAGCTGCTCAAGCTTCTTTCAGAAAGAGCTTTGACAGAGCCCCGAGACTAAGTCAGCAGCTGCTTGTACCAATGGTATGACTAAGACTTGTGTCAATATAATAAAAGCTTCAGTAAGGCAAGCAAAGTTGGAGGGATGTCATAGGACAGCAGGTGAAATAACAGGTCTCTATAGTCTCAAAAAAGTATTAAAGTGACTAATAATAATTAGTTTGTGGTTATATATACTTCAGAGCAATGAATCAGAGCCTTTCACAAACACTGTGTAATGTATTGTATTCCTTTGCAACTTGAACTTGTGTGTTGTTCTAAAACAATGTGTTTAACTTTACAGAACATGTCTTATATATATCAACAGTTGTGTACTGAAGAAATGCTGTCTGGCTCCTGAGAAAGCAGGCTCAATTAAATCAAGCAGGAGAAGGTCACAAACTATGTGCAAATCCTGAAACCATTCAGACTTTTCCAAAAGTTTTTTATATGAACAAGTGACAAGGTAAAGTAGTGAATGTATTTGATTCCATTTTAGACTTTTGCAAACAAATAAACTGTAACCCCAGTCTGATAATCTGGTAGTATACAAATAATCCAGTCAACGTGTATATTCTTTTTGCCTTTCCCCCCTGATTAGGTAAGAAAATCTCAGCTATATTCATGTTTATCGCAGGTAAATGCTCTGCGTTATGAACCTGACAATGTAGTGTTACACAAAGAACCAAGTTAATTTTGAGATATTCTCATACTAGAAAAGTATGAAAATACTGTGTGGTTGACAGCAGGTAATCTGGTGACATTTGGGTAACTTTGTTTACCACTCAGGAGGTCAGTGCAAGAGCTAAGCAGTTGGTTCCACGTACAAATAAGTAGATCCCATGTGGCTAAATGACAGTGACAGAGTGTTGCAGATTGGACCTCATTTTTCATTTCCTGCTTTTAGAATAGTTCCATTCAAATCCCTTCATTTTTTTAGGATTTGATATATTGGAACCCATGTGTTTGGGAGTTAAATAATGAATATCTGTGAAAATTAGGTATGAGCAAATCAAGTGGAGAGGATTTGGAAAATGTAAAATGGTTTTTAGATTCACAGAGTTTATCAACTTTTTGAAAGTATTTTTTTACTCCCAAGAAAAAGCACTATATTATGTCCAAGAAACATCAGTTGTGGCAGGGAATGGGGGGGTCAAGGGGAGAAGAATAGTTTTATCTGAATAAAAGGTCTGTGCAGATGCTGAAGAAAACGAAAGATGATGTTGCATGGCAGAATTAATCTGTTTCAGCAAGTATATATGCTGTAGATGGAGTAGCAGCTGAATTGCTGTAGAAATTAATTTGCTCCACACAGAATAAGTTGAATAATTTACTAGAATAAACATGCAGGGCCATGATGGGAAGCCATCTATTTTGTGTGTCTGTAAAGAGACAAAAAATGAAACTAGTCTTTTAACTTGCTTTTTGCAAGCAGAGAGGAAAGGCATAAAAAGATTCCTTAGGCTGTGTGTGTGACAGGATGGAGGAGCAGGATGGAGAGTAGCCACACTGCACGCTGCTGTCTCAAGCAAATATGGATACCTAGGAAAATGGACTCACCAAGTCCGGCATCTGACAGTGTAAAGGAAGGATGGTTAGTGTTGCTGCTCATATCAGTGGCTGTTTCTTTTGCCTGGAGGAAGGAATAACTTAACAAATCTGTGCCTGGAATAGTGCACCTGTGTACTATTCCTTACACAGGACCTGTGACAGTTGTATCTGGGTTCTGCATGATGACCACAAAGCTGGTAGGGTTACTGCCAGTGATACAGTGGTGGAATGTGATGTTAAATCAGTTAGAATGAAATCAATTTACAAATGAAAAAATGTGCTCTAGTTTTGTGTTCCTTCTCAGTGAAGTAACAGAATATTCTAGGTCTCCAGCAGAAGCCTGACAGAGGGGGAATGAACTCCTTATGGAGGTGTATGCATATGCTCTGTGAAGTGAGGCCTTAGCCTGTCATCCTGACTGGAGCAGCCTACTGGTGTACTCCCAGTCAGTGGGAATGGGACATCAGCATGCTGGGGAGCAGCGTCAGAGAGGAGAGAAAACTCTAATGGTTTTCATGTGGTCTGTATGAGAAGGTGCTCGTGTCTTATGCAAAGTATTGAATAGTTAATTTCCATTGGGACCAATTGAATCAGTACATCGTTAAGGAGCTAGAACCCTCACTTCTTTTGTTATAGCCTGATGTCACATCAATAAGCACACACGCAGCTGTCCCCAGTTTTCTCTAAAACATTATGAAAGTGTTATATTTGGTTTGGCTGTGCATGTAAAACATATCCCACGAGGTGGAAAGTTGTTGAGGTGTTGGAGAGCTTTTCTGGCAGCTGTGTTTGGTGAAGTGTGTACCTGAGGTGGAATTCATCTTGGGCAATGTTAACCAGGAGTCTATACACAGTTGTTTGGGCTCTCTTAGTAGCCTCAGAAGAGAGAAATGTATCCGTAGGGTGACTGACCCTCAGCCAGTTTAATGTACTTGTTAAAATACATTACTTCTAGATGGGTGAAAGTGACACAAAATATGCCTTTACTGGTCATAGCAAATGGTTTCATCACAGTGAGTAGTTGAACTGGGCACTGCTGTTAGCATATTTGCCTTCAGATGCATTATAACAAGCATTTTAGAGGTAAGAGCTGATGTTGGAGCCACTCTTGACTCCATGCTAGTAGTGTTGGCAGAAATACTCTCTGAAGCTACATTAAGGTCTCTGTTGGTGACCACAGTCTGGTTTTCTGACTTGGTAACATTTCCCACCATACCAAGTAATTTGGAATTTGGGCTTGCATAGGGACAGGTGAAGTAGTTTATTGTAAGTTGCCAGAAGGGATATTTGAGGTATCCAGGTCTTTAAAGTCTTGGTTTCCATAATGTAGATGTGTACTATTTTCCTTCTGCATGTTTTGCTGTTGAAAGAGGAACAGCCAGATTTCTTCTGCTGCTGATGCCTATAAAATTCTGACTTACAGAACTGCTTCTCTAACCACTGCTGGGAAATGAGTTCAGTGGGGTGGTTGATGGAGCAGCTGCTCCCTATGCCTTGCCCAGCTGAGAAGATTATTCTGCTGTCAGTTGATTTGCCTTTCCTGCCTACCCGAAGTTCTTCCACTTCGGGTGATCATCTTCTGGTGAATTTGCAAAGCCTTATACCTTGGATCCATTAGTGAAGCAGACTTTCTTGTGCACACTTAATTTGTTGTGCCCTCATGAGAACAGTTTTGTGCTATCCACGGCTTATGATTAGTCTGGTTTTTGAAGGCTGATTCAGCAGGCATATCTCCTGTAGTAGTCTCAAGTGCAGCAAGTATTATGCATATCTGCTGTATCAAATTCCATGGAGCTTGTGGGTGGTTTGGAAATACTGTAAGCTAAGCAGTTTTTGAGCACAGCTTGTTTCTGTAGATGAAGGCACAATAGCTTCTACAAAGTGTAGGTTTTTAATTTTTTTTTTTTTGTCATGTACACTAATCAGGAGTCTAGAAGTGAGAAGTTTTGGTGAGAACCACTCTTCCTTTATGATCTTGGTGATGTAGGAGAAGCCAGTTTGCAGTGTTCAGGAATTGCTGGAAAACTGGTAAGCAGAAGATTGCAAAGGTTGAAAGCCAGTGCCCTGACAGAGATGTACAGCAAGTTTCAATTTTACATGTACATAAATCTGTATGTGTGTAGTGATTCCACTCCATTGCATTAAGAGCTTAAGGTTTGTCTCAGGCTGTATTGAACTTAGAAGAGAGCTGGTAGCTCTTGATAGTGAAGAAATTACGTGTGAAAGATTTTTTAATTTCAGTATGAGGAATGATGACATATTGTTTTATTTTGTATAAGATCAGTGGCTCCATGCTTTCATGGTCCTTATCCTTGGTGGTTTGTTTGTTTGTTTGTTTGTTTGTTTTTGTAGGTGTGTGGTAAACCACTTAAAAGCATACAAGCAGACTATTTTTTAAGGTCAGGCTCGTAGTTTTGGAAGGGGTATGGCTACTGTTTAGCTCTGTTCTCCCCACTAGCATTTACTGCTGAAGGGATACTGTTTATCATATCTTTTTGTATCCTTTTACTTTTCAAAAGGGAAAGCTTCATGTGCAGATAGCATGTTGTTCCTATGAACCTAATGAACAAATCAATACCAGTGGCAGGAAAGGCACAGGTCACAGTAATGTGACAGAGACTTGTTTTACAGCCTCCCTTTGATCTGAATGCAATGCATAGTAGAAGAGAATGTAGCATGGGTAGTGAATCTTTATAATTTTTCCTTTATTTACAAATCCATTAGCTCCATAGCTGCTGTGTCTTTTGCAGGAAGAGCTGAAGGCAGGTGTGGGTAGTGTTCCTGAAGGTGGAGGCATGTTGCCAGAGCTCGCTTCTGTGTACATCTCTCTTGCTGTGTTGGTAAATGCAGTAGTTTGCAGGGAACACCTTGTGCTCCTTCAAAGAATCAACACCTAGGAATTCTTAACAATTCCAGTCTTACCTTTGCATCCGAGTGCAGGTGTGTCAGCCTTTCTGCTGAAAACAACAGAATCTGGAGGTAGGACAGGGCAGAATTGCAAGCTTGCTTATGTTATATATAATCCAGTTGGTTTGTAATGCTTCTCTGTAGCTAGCTGATGTTTCTTCTTTGAGCAGCAATGTTTGATTGGTGTTAGACATTTTTGCTTATTGTGACATCTGACACTACCATTGTCCCTGTTGTCCTTTTGATGCTTTTGCAAAAATCATGGAGTTACTTCTAATGCACAGCATTTTTGTGAATCTGACATCTCTTTTTTTCCACTCAGGTACAGTGGACTTGTGAGAAGAAGCTGTTCTTTTAGTACAGGGATGCAAGTTCAGAGGAATGCCTGTTATGGCAGTATTACAGATGTGTCAATGGGCAGTTTTGAGGAGCAGTAGGGCAGCCACTTTCAGTAGAACAAGAGGTGATAAAGCACGCATGAAAGAGGAAGAATAGCTTGGCCTCTTAGGCTGAGAGGTGCAGAAGCTGGATATTTTTGAGGGACAAGAATTTTTGTCTTGTCAGTAACCAATATCTCATTACAGGCATGGCCTGTGTTATATAGGAGCAGCACCAAGCTTTCTAACATACATCCTAGTCCTAAAATCAGTTGCCACTTTGCATGCTAAAGGACAATATACTAGCAGAATTACTTCAGTATATGTATAACTGAGGCACCTCGTTAGTGTTATGAACAGTGTTACTTGATGCAAGAGATGACTGAACCAGCAGAACAGCAGCTAGCAAGTTAGGCCAGGAAAGGCTGAACCCTGTGTCTCTTTGAAGGAGAAACCAACACTGTTTGAGTAAAAACAGTTCCAGCATTTTCACGGACATTAGAGACAAAAAGCACAGATAGAGGTCTTTGTAGTCTGAGCAAACAGATGCTTGGCAGTAACACTGTGTGAACATAAACACCAAGTCTTTGTTGTGAAGGCAGCAGTATACTAACCTACAGGCTTCTGAGTGTGTTCTCTTTTGATTACATAGTTTTATAGAAAAAAGATTGGTCCACTTAAGTTTCTTACAGATCTTCTGCATTGTAGAGTAAGTTCTTCCTGAACTAAGCAAGATATATTGGCAATGGCTAATTGCTGTTGGAAGTGAGTATTATTTCCATATTCTGATGTATCAGACCTTGGTGATCGGAATCAGTGTAGCCCAAATGCCGTGGTTATCCAAGTGTAAGAACTGATCACAAAGACTTGACATGAAAATGGAAGTCTTCAAGTTGTGGTGCACTGGTTGTGGTCTTAGCACATAAATCTTTCTGTGCATTGGCAGATAAAGGAACTTGGTGACCTACTAGGTCTTTTCCATCTCGCTCTTACATGGTTGTCCATGTTGAAGCCCTAGAGCATCACTGTTGTTGCTTCCTTTTGAGCCAGCTGGCCTCAGGGAAAGAATCTGTCAATGAGTAGGAGAGCTCGCCAACTGTCCATGAGTTGTGTGCTGGCTCAGGAGACCCCTTCTTCATTCTTTAATAGCCTTCAGAAATGGGCCTCTCTATTACTTGAGCCCATGATTGTTTGGAGATTGGTGGGCTTTCCAACCACCCAGGGATAACAGCCTTGCACTTTATAGTGTTCTACTGCCCTTTAATTTTGAAGTGTAGTGAGAGCAAAGTGTGGCAGTCCTTGAAATAGTGTGGAAATGGAGCCAGCCTGGGATCTCTGTGGAGACCTAAGGCAAGTGGGGTGCAGTCCAGCATACCATGCTGCTGGACCAGTGTATTCCTTTGCATCCTCAGAGTTCTTCACAGAAACTTAAATGTGCTCTGTCCTACTGCAGATAAAGGGGAAAGGTAACTGCAGAATTCGACCTGGCATTCTGTCTGTGAGATGGATCCTGTGTGTGGCACAGGGCTTTCAGGCAGAGGGAGCATGTCTCCCATGTCATCAGTGCACTGAGATTAAGATGAATGTGCAGCTCATGAGCTGGGAGTGTCAGTTACCACTGTATGAATCTTTATTCTTCACTTCTCTGGAGCAAACATAACAATGGCTTCTAGAACGTTACTGCAGTGAAAAAAAGAAGCCTTTGAATCCAAAATTAGTTTTTCATGTATACACAGACTTCCAGGTGTTATAGAGGAAAGGTTAATTGTGTAAAGAGATGCATCTCTCTTAAAAGGACGAAGAAAGGAGATAATTAGGCTGGTTAAAAAAGAAGACAGGAGAGGTAGGAGAACAGCCAGATGAAAAATACATTAATGAAGTGAAGAGAGAAGCTGGTATCTGGAGAAATGGCCATATTCTCAAAAATGACTAGGAGTTTTGGGACCCTCGTGTCTTATTTTATTTCTCATGAGGATTAAGCTTCTGGCAATCTAAGTCACTACTGGAAAGGCTCTTTTTAGATTCCTGAATCACTTCTTATGGTTTTAAAAACTTTAACCGCAGTCTGATGTACTAGGAGAAGCTCACTGTTACTGAAACTATATATTGGGAAATATTGGGAAATAAATGTGCTGCCTGTGTGCTGCATACACAGGACGCTGAAGGAAGCAAGATGAAGGTGTGTGATGGTTAGGGTTATGCTCCCCCTGTACGGGCCACCAATTAATGTAATGGTTTTGAGTTCACCAAATTTCATTCACTAAATATGAGATAGGATTTTGGAAGAAAAAGGCAAAACAGGCTCAATTTGTAGCTAAATAGATAGTTTGTTAAGACACTTGAAGAAGGAAAGAAAGA